>WNWK01035483.1:0-19742 GCA_009830355.1 Cherax destructor | reverse complement strand
GGTAAATTTTGATGTTCTTGACTACAAGAACTGCGCAGTCCCCTGTTTGAAAAGAACATAAAATTCATACCTTGCTCGTGTAACTTTGAGCGATGGTGTTGGCTCCACCATATATGGCGGAAATGCTGTCTTGATTGTAGAATGCCGCTGAAGAATCACCGTCTTGTTTCGATGGAGTTCACTTGCGATTGTCTCTACGATTGTCTTGCCATAATCAAAAGCTGCACACACTTCTGAATATACCGCGATGTTATTCACTAAACGCGCTGGAACAGAGCTCTTATCTTATTTCCCGACGTTAGTGGAGATTAAATTAGAATAACGGACGTGTACGACTAATGTCTTGTTAGGGTTACGTCGCCTCGCGTCGTATGACCCCTCCTTCCGGTGGCCGAATTCAATCTGACCTCTCGTGGTGCCTTGTGCTGCCTCGTGCAGCCACGAGGTGCCTCGTGGTGCTGTGGTCAGCACAATTCGTGACACACTGTAGTCAGTACATCTGGCTTGTATTAAATTGTTTTTCTCAGCCAGACGCGCCTCCTCTGGCCCTTTCCTAAGGGAGGAAAGGGTGAGGGCCCTTAACAAGGGTAGATTTCCACAGCAATTACTCCCATCACTGTCTGGAGAATTTGCTCCATCCTAGACAATTATGCTCACACATACTGTCTCTGAGACAATTATGCTCACACATTCTGTCTGAGACAATTATGCTCACATATCTGTCCTGAGACAATTATGCTCACACATCTCTGTCTCTGAGACAATTATGCTCACACATCTCTGTCACTGAGACAATTATGCTCACACATCTCTGTCACTGAGACAATTATGCTCACACATCTCTGTCACTGAGACAATTATGCTCACACATCTCTGTCTCTGAGACAATTATGCTCACACATCTCTGTCACTGAGACAATTATGCTCACACATCTCTGTCACTGAGACAATTATGCTCACACATCTCTGTCTCTGAGACAATTATGCTCACACATCTCGGTCTCTGAGACAATTATGCTCACATGTCTCTGGGACAATTATGCTCACACATCTCTGTCTCTGAGACAATTATGCTCACACATATCTGTCACTGAGTCAATTATGCTCACACATATCTGTCACTGAGACAATTATGCTCACATGTCTCTGGGACAATTATGCTCACACATCTCTGTCCTGAGACAATTATGCTCCACATTCTGTCCTGAGACAATTATGCTCACACATTCTGTCACTGAGACAATTATGCTTACACATCTCTGTCTCTGAGACAATTATGCTCACACATCTCTGTCACTGAGACAATTATGCTTACACATCTCTGTCTCTGAGACAATTATGCTCACACATCTCTGTCACTGAGACAATTATGCTTACACATCTCTGTCTCTGAGACAATTATGCTCACACATCTCTGTCACTGAGACAATTATGCTCACACATATCTGTCTCTGAGATAATTATGCTCACACATCTCTGTCACTGAGACAATTATGCTCACACATCTCTGTCACTGAGACAATTATGCTCACACATATCTGTCTCTGAGATAATTATGCTCACACATCTCTGTCTCTGAGACAATTATGCTCACACATCTCTGTCACTGAGACAATTATGCTCACACATCTCTATCTCTGAGACAATTATGCTCACACATCTCTGTCTCTGAGACAATTATGCTCACTTATCTCGGTATCTGAGCAAAGAAATAAAAGGAATTCTGACAGTGAAAGCTTGGTATCTTTCTCACCAAGCACACTGTTAGTGCTGGTACAACATAACCTACATAAAAGCCTATCTGTCTCGAATACAGAGAAGTGGAACTGTGAAGTTATAATTCGCATTTTCTTTCTTTGCTTGCTTCTGGGGATGCTTGTGCTAGGAATGGGCTGTAATAAGAACATAAGAATGGAGGAACACTGCAGAAGGCCTACTGGCCCATACAAGGCAGGTCCATATCAAAACCACCACTACCTAAGAATTTATTCCCGTACTCACGACACCAATCAAACCCAGCCCCTCCCACTCATATATTTGTCCAATCTCTTTTTAAAGCCACCCAAGGTCCTAGCCTCTATCACAGTACTCGGAAGATTGTTCCACGCATCTACAACTCTGTTCGAAAACCAGTACTTGCCTATGTCCTTTCTAAATCTAAATTTATCCAATTTAAATCCGTTATTTCTGGTTCTTACTTGGTTCGATATCCTCAGTATTTTACTAATATCTCCCTTGTTTATGCCCATCATCCACTTGTACACCTCGATGATATCTCCCCTCATTCTACGTCTCTCCAGAGAGTGGAGATTCAACGCTTTAAGTCTATCTTCATACGGGAGATTTCTTATACTGTAAATCATTTTAGTCATTCTTCTTTGTATGTTCTCCAATGAATCTATATCCATCCTGTAGTAAGGAGACCAAAACTGAGCTGCATAATCCAAATGAGGTCTCACTAGTGATGTATAGAGCTGTAAAATAACTTTTAGACTTCTGTTGCTTATACTTCTTGAAATAAATCCTAGTAATCTGTTAGCCTTATTCGCACACTTAGGCACTGTTGTCTTGGCTTTAGATTCCTGCTTACCATGACTCCCAAGTCTTTTTCACATTCTGTATGATCAAGCTCTACTTCACCTAGTTTAAAAATTCGAGGATATTTTCATTACCAAGGACTAGTACCTTACACTTGTCCACATTGAACTTCATCTGCCACTTTTCAGACCAAGACATTAATTTGTCCAAATCCTCCTGGAGTTCACTGGTGTCCTCCTCAGAATGAATCATACGGCCTATTTTTGTATCATCAGCAAATTTACTCATGTCACTTGCAATTCCTTCATCAAGGTCATTTATGTAAATTATGAACAACAATGGGCCTAAACTGATCCTTGTGGAACGCCACTAGTGACTAATCCCCATTCAGATTTGACCTCATTAATGGAAACTCTCTGCTTTCTATTGGTAAGCCATGCCTCTATCCATGCTAGAACTTTACCTCCTATACCATGAGCTGCCACCTTTCTTAAGAGTCTCTTGTGAGGTACTCTATCGAAGGTCTTACTGAAATCCAAGTAAACTATATCATATTCTTTATCACTGTCTACTGCCTCAAATGTTTTATTGAAAAACGTCAGTAAATTTGTTAGGCAGGAACGACCTCTCGTGAACCCATGCTGAGATTCATTAATCAAATTATGTTCTTCAAGGTGACTTCTAATAATATCAGCTATAATTGATTCTAATAATTTGCCTACTATAGATGTGAGGCTTATTGGACGGTAATTTGATGGAATTGACTTATCCCCTGATTTGAATATAGGAACAACATTAGCTATCTTCCACATCTCTGGCACAATACCAGTTAGGATGGACGTATTAAACACATTCGTTAATGGCTGACTAAGTTCCATCTTGCATTCTTTAAGTACCCTGGAAAACAACTCGTCGGGTCCCAGGGACTTATTTTGCTTCAGTTTATCTATCTGTTTGATAACCATGTCCCTCGTGACAGTAATATTAGTTAACTTGAATTCTTCAGGAACTGAATAATTGTTAATTTCTGGAATCTCATTTACGTCTTCTTGTGTAAAGACTGACAAAAATAGTCATTAAATAGAGAACACATTTCCAGTTCGTTATCCGTCAGCTGTCCATTCCCAATTTTCAGAGGTCCTACCTTTTCCCTCACCTTCGTCCTATACACTTGAAAGAACCCTTTTGGATTAGTCTTTGATTCATTAGCAACCTTAATCTCATAGTCACGTTTAGCCTTTCTAATCCCTTTTTTACTTCTCTTTTCAACTGAACATATTGGTCAATAAGGTTAACATCTCCTCTTTTGATGCGCCTATAAATTCCTCTTTTCTCCTAATAGATGTTTTAGCCTCCTGTTAATCCATTTGGGATCGTTATTATTTGACCTAAATTCTCTCTGGGGAATAAATATACTCTGTGCACGTTGTACATTATTAAGAAAAAATCATAAACGCAGATCCCATCGTAATCGTTAGCTAGATTACCCCAGTCGAGATTAGACAGGTGTTCTCTAAGTCCAGTATAGTCGGCAGAACGAAAATCAGGAACTTTTACCGTATTATCCCTATTCTCGTACTCCCAGGTAATATTAAAAGTAATGGATTTGTGATCACTTGCGCCAAGCTCTTCAGTGATCTCCAGATTATTTACAAGGGTTTCTTTATTTGACAAGACTAGGTCGAGCAAATTATTACCTCTGGTAGGCTCCGTCACACACTGCTTCAGAAAACAGTCCTGAACTACTTCCATAAAGTCACTGGACTCCAGATTACCGGTCAAAGAAGTCCAGTCAATTTGACTAAAGTTAAAATCCCCTACTATCACTACGTTATTGTGTCTAGAAGCCCTAACAATTTCGTCCCAAAGAAGTCTCCCTCTATCGTGATCCAAGCCTGGAGGTCGGTATATTACACCTAGAATCAGTTTTCTTGACCTTCTAGAAACTCTACCCAAACAGATTCTGTTAATGATCCATCTATTTTTATGCCTGTTTTTATGCAGCAATTTATATTTTCTCGTACATATAATGCAACTCCACCCCTTCCCATTATATCTATCTACATGGAACAACTTAAACCCCTGAATATGACACTCAGCAATCATATCCCGACTCTTTATATTATACCATGTTTCAGTTATTGCAATGACATCAAAGTTCCCAGCACATGCTACCAAACGTAATTCGTTAATTTTATTTCTGGCGCTTCGACAGTTAGTGTAAAATACATTGAGATGTATCTTCTTGTGAACCTTTTTCATATTCAGCTTTTGTTTTACACAATTTCTGTTACTATTATTACCCTGTGTTACTTGATTACTGTTATTGTTAAGATTTATGATGTCAAAGCCTGAATCAATATTTTGACCTCATTATTCACCATTCCTAAACCCATACCTCTAACTAATCCTAGTTTAAAGCCCTAACAACATCCTCAACTGAGCTAGAGAGAAATTCTACACCTGCCCTGGATAAGTGAACCCCATCCCTGGCATACATGTCATTTCGGCCATAGAAGTGGTCCCAGTTGTCAATGAATGGGACTGCATTATCCTTACAGTGTTTGTCCAGCCAGCAATTTATACCAATCGCTCTGGACAGCCATTCATTTCCAACACCCCTTCTTGGCAAAATGCCACATATAACAGGGCGCCCCCCCTTCTTCCTAATTATGTCTATTGCTGTCCTGTACCTTCTAACTAAATTAGAACATAAGAAAGGAGGAACATAAGAACATAAGAAAGGAGGAACACTGCAGCAGGCCTGTTGGCCTATACTAGGCAGGTCCTTCACAATCCATCCCACTAACAAAATAATTTCCCAACCTAATGTTCAATTCTATCCAAGAATTATGCTTTAATGATTCTATTAACTCAAGTGCGAGTCCCACTCAAATCCAACCCCTCTGTCTGTGACTCGATAAAGCCCACTGCGTGGGCGAAACGTTGTCAATAAAGGATCACATTATACTGCTTATGTGTTTATTTTTCCATTCCCTCTCACTCATGTATTTATCCAACCTAAATTTGAAACTGCCCAAGGTCCTAGCTTCAATAACCCTACTAGGCAGACTGTTCCACTCATCAACTACCCTATTTCATAAGAACATAAGTACATAAGAAAGGAGGAACACTGCAGCAGGCCTGTTGGCCCATACTAGGAAAGTTCTTCACATTCCATCCCACTAACAGAATATTTGTTAAACCTAATTTTCAATGCTACCCAAGAAATAAGCTTCGATAATTTTATTTACTCATGTGCAATTCCCACTCAAATCCAACCCCTCTCACTCATGAATTTATCCAACCTAAATTTAAAACTACCCAAGGTCCTTGCTTCAATAACATTCAGCGTAGAATGACTAAATTAATACATAGCATTAGAAATCTTCCTTACGAAGAAAGATTAAAGACCCTTAAATTACATTCACTTGTAAGACGTAGAATGAGGGGAGACATGAACGAGGTATACAAATGGTGGACCTGACTTAACTCAGTGGAAAAATAAACACATAAGCAGTATAATGTGATCCTTTATTGACAACGTTTCGCCCACGCAGTGGGCTTTATCGAGTCACAGACAGATAACATAAGAACATAAGAAAGGAGGAACACTGCAGCAGGCCTGTTGGCCCATACTAGGCAGGTCCTTCACAATCCGTCCCACTAACAGAATATTTGCTCAACCCAATTTTCAATGCTACCCAAGAAATAGGCTTTGACAATTCTACCCACTCATGCGCGAGTCCCACTCAAATCCAACCCCTCTCACTCATGAATTTATCCAACCTAAATTTGAAACTACCCAAGGTCCTAGCTTCAATAACCCTACTAGGCAGACTGTTCCACTCATCAACTACCCAATTTCCAAACCAATACTTTCCTATATCCTTTCTAAATCTAAACTTATCTAACTTGAATCCATTAGATATTGGTTCACAGAGTTCCATTTTGCATTCCTTAAGAACCCTTGCAAAAAGCTCATCAGGACCCGGCGATTTATTTTGTTTCAGTCGGTCCAGCTGTTTCATAATCATTTCGCTAGTGACTGTGATATTACATAATTTATCTTCTTCTGGGCCTCTGTAAAAATTAATTACTGGGATATTAATAATGTCTTCCTGTGTGAAAACCGAGAGAAAATAATTATTAAAAATAGAGCACATATCATTCTCCTTGTCAGTAAGATGCCCAAAGTTATTTTTAAGGGGACCTATCTTATCCCTAACTTTTGTTCTATAAACCTGGAAAAAACTTTTTGGGTTAGTTTTTGAATCCCTAGCAACTTTAATTTCATAGTCCCATTTAGCTTTTCTTATTCCCTTTTTAACGTCCCTCTTAATGTCAGTATACTGATTTATAAGATGACCCTCACCTCTTTTTATGCGCCTATAAATTCCTTTCTTCTGCCCTAAAAGATATTTGAGCCTATTATTCATCCATTTTGGGTCATTTCTACTTGATCTAATTTCTTTATACGGGATAAATGTTCTTTGGGCAGCCTGTATAGTGTTAAGAAAACTGTCATATTGATACCTCTTTTCTTCACCCCAGTCCACAGTTGATAAGTGATCTCTAAGTCCATTATAATCTGCTAAGCGAAAATCTGGGACCATTACTGAATTATCCCTACTATCATACATCCATTCAATGCTAAAGGTAATTGACTTGTGGTCGCTTGAGCCGAGTACCTCTGTAATTTCTAAATTATTAACAAGGGTTTCCTTGCTTGCCAGAACCAAGTCAAGTAGGTTATTTCCCCTTGTAGGTTCTGTTACAAACTGCTTCAAAAAGCAATCCTGAACTACTTCTAAAAAGTCGTTAGATTCTAAATTCCCTGTCATGAAATTCCAATCAATCTGACTAAAGTTAAAGTCCCCTAGAATTACTACGTTATCGTGTCTTGTGGCCTTAACAATTTCCTCCCAAAGTAGTCTCCCTTGTTCCCTATCTAAGTTTGGAGGACGGTAAATCACGCCTAAAATCAATTTTTCACACCCCTCTGAAAATTCTATCCAGACTCTGTATGTGTTAATTCAGACTTTATACCCGTTTTTATGCAACAATTTAAATGATCACGGACATAGAGTGCCACCCCACCCCCTTTCCCGATACTTCTGTCTACTTGGAACAATTTAAAACCCTGAATGTGACATTCGGCAGGCAAGTCCCGATTTTTCATATTAAACCATGTCTCAGTTATTGCAAAAACATCAATATTACCCGTACTTGCAACTAATCTCAACTCGTCCATCTTATTCCTAGCACTACGACTATTGGTGTAATATATATTTAGAGACCCTCCTTTCTCTTTACCCTTCCTGCTCATCTCTGTTTTTCCACTATACCTATTACTGTCCTTGTCATCTAGTGTCACTAGCTTTCCACTATCCACCTTATTCTGCCTATTACTAGTTCTCCTACAACTATAATATTACTACACTGGGACTTCTCTGTTTTCCCCCAAAACCCATACCACTAACTATTTCTAGTTTAAAGCCCTAACAGCTCCCTCCACTGCAGTTGCCAGTGCCCCCACCCCAGACCTGGATAAGTGAACCCCATCCCTGGCATACATGTCATTTCTGCCATAGAAGAGGTCCCAGTTGTCAATGAATGTTACTGAATTTTCCTTACAGTATTTGTCCAGCCAGCAATTGACACCAATTGCCCTGGACAGCCATTCATTTCCAACTCCTCTCCTTGGCAAAATACCACATATGATAGGGTTCCCACCCTTCTTCCTAATTATGTCTATTGCTGACCTAAACCTGCTAGTCAGATCCTCACTCCTACGTCTGCCAACATCGTTGCCTCCAGCACTGAGACAGATAATAGGATTGCTCCCATTACCTCTCATGATGTCGTCCAGACGGCTAACAATATCCTCCATCCCAGCCCCAGGAAAGCAAACCCTCTGTCTCCTACTCCTATCAATCAAACAGAAAGCCCTATCCATGTACCTAACCTAACTGTCCCCAACAACAACAATGTTTTTACCTTCCTTTGTGTCTTTCGTCGTGACGCTCCCAGAAGTCGACTCACATTCATCGGGTAGCAAGGAGAATGGGTTCGATGTTTCCACAACATTCTCCTGGGTCTTCGTTGTTTCTACCTCTCCACCCGTCCTCTTGAGCCTTAACAGATCTACCTGGAAAATGAGTAACATGAATATATATAGGGTATAGTCAGGTGGAGAATGCTGGGTCAGGTGGAGAATGCTGGGTCAGGTGGAGAAAGCTGCATGTGACAATCTTAAAAGTAGTGTGATTGTTAAAAATATTGTGTGACTTAAAGGACCTGCAGTGTTTCATTCTTGAGTTCTAGGTGGGATAGCGTTGAAGAAGTTTCTTGGCAATAGGTTCAGCTATGTTGTAGAAGCCGTTGTTCTGGTTGAAGTTGTTGGATATACAGATAAGTGATGATTCCAGGATTCTTCGGTATTGCGTGTTGTCTTCTCTGGCGATGAGTTAACTCAGTGGTGGACCTGACTTAACTCAGTGAAGTCGTGTCTTGTGTGCTCTCTGTGAATCTGAAGAAGATGTCCTCTCTTGAGCTACTCTACCAGCAGCTGAAGGAAGAACTGAGGGTAGCTAAGCTTGAGATACAGCGACTGACTGAGGAAAACAAGAGGATTCGTAGTAATCCTCCTGTTGAGAATCCTCAAGCCAAGAAAGGAGCCTGGACAGTGGCTAGAACGCATGGGACAAAGTTAAGGATCAAGAGGACGGGTGGAGAGGTAGAAACAACGAAGACCCAGGAGAATGTTGTGGAAACATCGAACCCATTCTCCGTGCTACCCGATGAATGTGAGTCGACTTCTGGGAGCGTCACGACGAACGACACCAAGGAAGGTAAAAACATTGTTGTTGTTGAGGACAGCCAGGTTAGGTACATGGATAGGGCTTTCTGTTTGAATGATAGGAGTAGGAGACAGAGGGTTTGCTTTCCTGGGGCTGGGATGGAGGATATTGTTAGCCGTCTGGACGACATCATGAGAGGTAATGGGAGCAATCCTATTATCTGTCTCAGTGCTGGAGGCAACGATGTTGGCAGACGTAGGAGTGAGTACCTGACTAGCAGGTTTAGGTCAGCAATAGACATAATTAGGAAGAAGGGAGGGAACTCTGTCATATGTGGTATTTTGCCAAGGAGAGGAGTTGGAAATGAATGGCTGTCCAGGGCAATTGGTGTCAAATGCTGGCTGGACAAATACTGTAAGGAAAATTCAGTAACATTCATTGACAACTGGGACCTCTTCTATGGCAGAAATGACTTGTATGCCAGGGATGGGGTTCACTTATCCAGGTCTGGGGCGGAGGCATTGGCAACTGCAGTGGAGGGAGCTGTTAGGGCTTTAACCCTTTACCGGGCCATGAATCAAATTTGAGAATTTGCAACATTTGCAACCTATATTCTGATAATATAAGCAATTCTAAGACCTATTTATTTGTGGTCCTTTTTCAAGTTTATTTATTTTTGGTCCATAAAATGGCCTTTTTGGCAGAATCAAATATGAGGCCAATCCCAACAAAGGTTAAACTATAGGTGACAGATTCGCATCATATTTGATGCCATTCCTGACAACGGTGTGTGTGTAAAAGAATCATAACAGCTACTAATAACTGATAATAAAAGGCATATATATACATTTAAGGTTTATTAATAAACAACTGGGTTAAACCAAAGGCACAGTAACTTGATTTCAATAATTTTAACACATTTATAGTATTTGACATTATACAAAAATTGCAAAAATGTTACAAAAATATGGATATGGCACCAAATGAGTATCCTTTCTGTATTTATTGTGACAAACATTTTTATCAGAGGTATTTATGCATCTTGTTTCTTATCCACTTCCTCATTACTGTCACTGTCATCACATAACTCTGGCACAATGTAATCCCTTTTTCTTTGAGCCCTTGATCCATAAAACATTTGTGTTTAACTGAAATGAACAGAAAACACAAATGAGCCTTGAAATTGAGCAAATTTTATATATTTACAGGTAAAAGCACTCATATATCAATGAATTTGATTCAGCATGCAATTGGTAGCTATTATTGACAAAGATGGCCTTATTGTTATTTGTTAATCCATGATATATGATACCTTCATTGGTAAATTTGTTATCACCATTGTCTGTTTTGGCCTCACATATGATACACTCAGTGGCATGTAACATTCTATACTTGTCAGGGTGCGCCTCATAAATGATACCAAAAATGTAAACAAAACTTCAAGTGCATTCATTTGTTACTTATAAATACCTCAGGCAATTCATTTGCATCTCAAAATGAGGATAAAACATTCAATAATGCACTGGAAACACATTCAGTAACTTACCGACATTCTGGAGTGGTGTAAATTGGTGAAATATCAAGAGAGTCAGGCTGGAAATGCTCCTCCTTCAACACTTCAGACAGTACTGAAGACTTCTGGAGCTCCCAGCCAATAGCAGTCGACAACACCCAAGTGACAACACATTCAAGCTCCGCCCAGAAGGCTTGTGATTGGTTGGAGTGAAATTTGAAGTCTTTCTGAGGATATGCTTTGTGCTCATGGCGCCATGAAAACCATGCTTTTTGCGCCTCGTATGTGATGCCGGCGCGGTATAGGGTTAAACTAGAAATAGTTAGTGGTATGGGTTTTGGGGGGAAAACAGTGAAGTCCCAGTGTAGTAATATTATAAGTTCTAGGAGAACTAGTAATAGGCAGAATAAGGTGGATAGTGGAAAGCTAGTGACACTAGATGACAAGGACAGTAATAGGTATAGTGGAAAAACAGAAATGAGCAGGAAGGGTAAAGAGAAAGGAGGGTCTTTAAATATATATTACACCAATAGTCGTAGTGCTAGGAATAAGATGGACGAGTTGAGATTAGTTGCAAGTACGAATAAAATTGATGTTTTTGCAATAACTGAGACATGGTTTAATATGAAAAATTGGGACTTGCCTGCCGAATGTAACATTCAGGGTTTTAAATTGTTCCAAGTAGACAGAAGTATCGGGAAGGGGGGTGGGGTGGCACTCTATGTCCGTGATCATTTAAATTGTTGCATAAAAACGGGTATAAAGTCTGAAATAACACATACAGAGTCTGTCTGGATAGAATTTTCAGAGGGGTGTGAAAAATTGATTTTAGGCGTGATTTACCGTCATCCAAACTTAAATAGGGAACAAGGGAGACTACTTTGAGAGGAAATTGTTAAGGCCACAAGGCACGATAACATAGTAATTCTAGGGGACTTTAACTTTAGTCAGATTGATTGGAATTTCTTGACAGGGAATTTAGAATCTAACGACTTTTTAGAAGTAGTTCAGGATTGCTTTTTGAAGCAGTGTGTAACAGAACCTACAAGGGGAAATAACCTACTTGAATTGGTTCTGGCAAGCAAGGAAACCCTTGTTAATAATTTAGAAATTACACAGGAACTCGGCTCAAGCGACCACAAGTCAATTACCTTTAGCATTGAATGGATATATGATAGTAGGGATAATTCAGTAACGGTCCCAGATTTTCGCTTAGCAGATTATAATGGACTTAACGAACACTTATCAACTGTGGACTGGGGTGACAGTTTTCTTAACACTATACAGGCTGCCCAAAGAACATTTATCCCGTATAAAGAAATTAGATCAAGTAGAAATGACCCAAAATGGATGAATAATAGGCTCAAGTATCTTTTAGGGCACAAAAAAGGAATTTATAGGCACATAAAATGAGGTGAGGGTCATCTTATAAATCAGTATACTGACATTAAGATGGACGTTAAAAAAGGGATAAGAAAAGCTAAACGGGACTATGAAATTAAAGTTGCTAGGGATTCAAAAACTAACCCAAAAAGTTTTTTCCAGGTTTATAGAACAAAAGTTAGGGATAAGATAGGTCCCCTTAAAAATAACTCTGGGCATCTTACTGACAAGGAGAATGATATGTGCTCTATTTTTAATAATTATTTTCTCTCGGTTTTCACACAGGAAGACACTATTAATATCCCAGTAATTATTTTTTTACAGAGGCCCAGAAGAAGATAAATTATGTACTATCACAGTCACTAGCAAAATAGTTATGAAACAACTAGACCGACTGAACCAAAATAAATCGCCGGGTCCTGATGAGCTTTTTGCAAGGGTTCTTAAGGAATGCAAAATGGAACTCTGTGAACCAATATCTAACATTTTTAATTTATCTCTTCAAACAGGTGTAGTGTCTGATATGTGGAAGATGGCTAATGTAATTCCTATTTTTAAAGCAGGAGACAAGTCACTACCGTCAAATTACCGCCCAATAAGCCTGACCTCAATTGTAGGCAAATTACTAGAGTCAGTTATAGCTGATATTATTAGAAGCCATCTAGATAACCATCATTTAATTAATGATACTCAGCATGGATTCACGAGGGGCCGTTCCTGCCTATCTAATTTATTAACCTTCTTCAGTAAAGCTTTTGAGATGTAGATGAATGGTTCAGAGAACCGACAAGTTATAAATTAGACACATATGCAACACTTGGGTATCTTTATTGAGGAAACGTTTAAGATTGAAGCCACCGTGTGGCGAAACGTTTCCTCAATAAAGATACCCAAAGTGTTGCTTATGTGTCTAATTTATAAAGCTTTTGAGGCTGTTGATCACGATAAAGAATTCGATATTGTTTATTTAGACTTTAGTAAGGCTTTTGATAGAGTACCGCACCAGAGACTGTTAAAGAAAGTGGCAGCTCATGGCATTGGGGAAAAAGTGCTGTCATGGATCGAGTCATAGCTCACCAATAGGAAGCAAAGTATGTGCATAAATGGGGTTAAATCCGAATGGGGACTTGTAACAAGTGGTGTTCCACAGGGATCAGTCTTAGGCCCATTGTTTTTATAATATATATCAATGACCTTGACGAGGGAATTACTAGTGATATGAGCAAATTCGCCGACGACACGAAGATAGGTAGGATAATTGATTCAAACATAGAAGTCATAGAACTTCAGGAAGATTTAGACAAACTTAATTCGTGGTCAGAAAAGTGGCAGATGCAGTTCAATGTAGATAAATGCAAGGTTCTGAAGCTCGGGAGTGTCCATAACCCAAGCACTTATAAGTTAAATAACGTAGAACTTAGCCATACAGATTGCGAGAAGGACTTGGGGGTGATGGTAAGCAGCAACCTTAAACCAAGACAGCAATGCCTAAGTGTACTTAATAAGGCAAATAGATTACTGGGATTTATATAAAAGTGTTAGCAACAGAAGTCCAGAGGTTATATTACGGCTTTATACATCATTAGTAAGGCCTCACCTAGATTACGCAGCTCAGTTTTGGACTCCATATTAAAGAATGGACATAAATTCGTTAGAAAACATTCAGCGTAGAATGACTAAATTAATACATAGCATTAGAAATCTTCCTTATGAAGAAAGATTGAAGACCCTTAAATTACATTCACTCGTAAGACGTAGAATGAGGAGACATGATCGAGGTATACAAGTGGAAAATGGGTATTAACAAAGGGGATATAAATAAGGTCTTGAGGATATCTCTCCAAGAGAGAACCCGCAATAATGGATTCAAGTTAGATAAGTTTAGATTTAGAAAGGATATAGGAAAGTATATGTCCCTCGTGACAGTAATATTAGTTAACTTGAATTCTTCAGGAACTGAATAATTGTTAATTTCTGGAATCTCATTTACGTCTTCTTGTGTAAAGACTGACAAAAAATAGTCATTAAATAGAGAACACATTTCCAGTTCGTTATCCGTCAGCTGTCCATTCCCAATTTTCAGAGGTCCTACCTTTTCCCTCACCTTCGTCCTATACACTTGAAAGAACCCTTTGATTCATTAGAACCCTAATCTCATAGTCACGTTTAGCCTTTCTAATCCCCTTTTTTACTTCTCTTTTCAACTGAACATATTGGTCAATAAGGTTAACATCTCCTCTTTTGATGCGCTATAAATTCCTCTTTTCTCCCTAATAGATGTTTTAGCCTCCTGTTAAACCATTTAGGATCGTTATTATTTGACCTAAATTCTCTCTGGGGAATAAATATACTCTGTGCACGTTGTACATTATTAAGAAAAAATCATAAACGCAGATCCCATCGTAATCGTTAGCTAGATTACCCCAGTCGAGATTAGACAGATGTTCTCTAAGTCCAATATAGTCAGCAGAACGAAAATCAGGAACTTTTACCGTATTATCCCTATTCTCGTATTCCCAGGTAATATTAAAAATAATTGATTTGTGATCACTTGCGTCAAGCTCTTCAGTGATCTCCAGATTATTACAAGGGTTTCTTTATTTGACAAGACTAGGTCGAGCAAATTATTACCTCTGGTAGGCTCCGTCACACACTGCTTCAGAAAACAGTCCTGAACTACTTCCATAAAGTCACTGGACTCCAGATTACCTGTCAAAGAGGTCCAGTCAATTTGACTAAGTTAAAATCCCCTACTGTCACTACGTTATTGTCTAGAAGCCCTAACAATTTCGTCCCAAAGAAGTCTCCCTCTATCGTGATCCAAGCCTGGAGGTCGGTATATTACACCTAGAATCAGTTTTTCTTGACCTTCTAGAAACTCTACCCAAACAGATTCTGTTAATGATCCATCTATTTTTATGCCTGTTTTTATGCAGCAATTTATATTTTCTCGTACATATAACGCAACTCCACCCTTTCCCATTATATCTATCTACATGGAACAACTAAACCCCTGAATATTACACTCAGCAATCATATACCGACTCTTGGTATTATACCATGTTTCAGTTATTGCAATGACATCAAAGTTCCCAGCACATGCTACCAAACATAATTCGTTAATTTTATTTCTGGCGCTTCGACAGTTAAGTGTAAAATACATTGATATGTATCTTCTTGTGAACCTTTTCATATTCAGCTTTTGTTTTACACAATTTCTGTTACTATCATTACCCTGTGTTACTCGATTACTGTTATTGGTAAGATTTATGATATCAAAGCCTGAATCAATATTTTGACCCTCATTATTCACCATTCCTAAACCCATACCTCTAAGTAATCCTAGTTTAAGCCTAACAACATCCTCAACTGAGCTAGAGAAATTCTACACTTGCCCTGGATAAGTGAACCCCATCCCTATGTTTGAATCAATTATCCTACCTACCTTCGTGTCGTCGGCGAATTTGTTCATATCACTAGTAATTCCCTCGTCAAGGTCATTGATATATATTATAAATAACAACGGGCCTAAGACTGATCCCTGTGGAACACCACTTGTTACAAGTCCCCATTCAGTTTAACCCCATTTATGCACACTCTCTGCTTCCTATTGGTGAGCCATGACTCGATCCATGACAGCACTTTTCCCCAATGCCATGAGCTGCCACTTTCTTTAACAGTCTCTGGTGCGGTACTCTATCAAAAGCCTTACTAAAGTCTAAATAAACAATATCGAATTCTTTATCGTGATCAACAGCCTCAAAGCTTTACTGAAGAAGGTTAATATATTAGATAGGCAGGAACGGCCCCTCGTGAATCCATGCTGAGTATCATTAATCAAATTATGGTTATCTAGATGGTTTCTAATATTTCAGCTATAATTGACTCTATTAATTTGCCTACAATTGAGGTCAAGGCTTATTGGGCGGTAATTTGACGGTAGTGACTTGTCCTCTGCTTTAAAAATATGAATTACATTAGCCATCTTCCACATATCAGACACTACACCTGTTTGAAGAGATAAATTAAAAATGTTAGATAATGGTTCACAGAGTTCCATTTTGCATTCCTTAAGAACCCTTCAAAAAGCTCACCAGGACCCGGCGATTTATTTTGTTTCAGTCGGTCTAGTTGTTTCATAACCATTTCGCTAGTGACTGTGATATTACATAATTTATCGTCTTCTGGGTCTCTGTAAAAATTAATACTGGGATATTATTATTTGTCTTCCTGTGTGAAAACCGAGAGAAAATAATTATTAAAAATAGAGCACATATCATTCTCCTTGTCAGTAAGATGCCCAGAGTTATTTTTAGGGGACCTATCTTATCCTTACCTTTTGTTCTATAAACCTGGAAAAAACTTTTGGGTTAGTTTTGAATCCCTAGCAACTTTAATTTCAGTCTTGTTTAGCTTTTCTTATCCCCTTTTTAACATACCTTTTAATGTCAGTATACTGATTTATAACATGACCCTCCCCTCTTTTTACGCGCCTATAAATTCCTTTCTTCTTCCCAAAGATACTTGAGCCTATTATTCATCCATTTTGGGTCATTTCTACTTGATCTAATTTCTTTATACGGGATAAATGTTCTTTGGGCAGCCTGTATAGTGTTAAGAAATCTGTCATATTGATACCTCTCTTCGTTCCCCAGTCCACAGTTGATAAGTGTTCTCTAAGTCCAATATAATCTGCTAAGCGAAAATCTGGGACCGTTACTGAATTATCCCTATCATACATCCATTCAATGCTAAAAGGTAATTGACTTGTGATCGCTTGAGCCGAGTTCCTCTGTAATCTCTAAATTATTAACAAGGGTTACCTAATCGGCACGACATACATATATATATAGTCGTGCCGATTAAATAAACTCGATTTTAAAAATAGCAACGCTCTTCTTGCCATATAAGACAAGCGAAAATTTGTGTATGCAATAATTTCGCAAAAATCATTCTGAACATAACGAAAAAAAATATTTCATTGTGTTTGTTTATTATTAAATTAATGTTAATGTATCTAAAATATATTTAGTTAGGTTGGGCTAAATTAAATTGCGCTTGTTGTAATAAGGTTAGGTAGGTTTTCAAAGTTTCTCTTGGTACAAAATTATAAATTTTACATTAACATAGATGAAAAAAATATCTTTAATTAAACGTATGAGAAAATTTTAGAAAGGACTTAATTTTAAATGAGTTCTTGCTAATTGACCAGTTTTACCTAATATATATATATATATATATATATATATATATATATATATATATATATATATATATATATAGCAAAAAGGCACAATATTGTGACTGGAACAATACACACACAACCCGCACATATAAAAGAGAGACTTACGACGATTTCGACCCGACTTGGACTTAACCTGATTCCTTCCCCTTTCATCTTCCCCCTTCTCCTTTTTCTCCTATGGGTTTTCTTTTCTTTCTTTTCTTTTGCCTTGTATTTGTCCTTCTTTATTTTATTCACCTTTTCCTCCCTCTGTGTTCTCGTCCTACCCATGTGGGCCGCCAGCTTCTTTGCAGTGCTCCTTTCCTAGAATATGACTGTCTCCACTACTACTACTACCACTTCCACTACTACCTCCATATTACCCCACTCTCTTGTACCCTCCCCCTGTCTGCCTGCCTATATATACCCCTTCCACCTGTTCTGTGTGTTAGTGTGACTTTGTAAATGGTCCAAGTCGGGCCGAAACGTCGTCGTAGCTCCTCTTTTTTTATATGTGCGGGTTGTGTGTTTTATATATATATATATATATATATATATATATATATATATATATATATATGTCGTGCCGATTAGGTAAAACTTGCGATTTTGGTTAGGTTAGGTACGCTCACCTTGCCATATAAAACAAGTGAAAATTTGTGTATGCAATAATTTCGCCAAAATCATTCTGAAACTAACGAAAAAAATATGTTTCATTGTGTTTGTTTATTATTAAATTATTGTAAACGTATCATAAATATATTTAGTTGGATTAGGCTAACTTAAATTGCGCTTGTTATAATAAGGTTAGGTAAGTTTTCTAAGATTCTTTTGGTACAAAATTATTTATTTTTATATTAACATAAATGATATATATATATATATATATATATATATATATATATATATATATATATATATATATATATATATATATACTATATATATATATATATATATATATATATATATATATATATATATATATATATATATATATATATATATATATATGTCGTGCCGATTAGGTAAAACTGGTCAATTAGCAAGAACTCATCTAAAATTTAGTAATTTCTAAAATATTCTCTTATACGTTTAAAGATATATTTTTTCATTTATGTTAATGTAAGAATTTATAATTTTATACCAGAGAAACTTTGAAAACCTACCTAACCTTATTACAACAAGCGCAATTTATTTAGCCTAACCCACTAAATATATTTAGATACGTTAACATTAATTTAATAATAAACAAACACAAATAATCTAAAACTGGATGCCAAGGTATTGGACCAGTGTGGTACGGTCGGCAACACTGCGTACCTTGTCATGAGGTTCGTAGGTTCGAGTCTCCGTCGGCCGAGATCAGTGTTTGTGAATATTTCTCCTGCTCTTGCGAATTCCTAGCATTGTAAAAATCTCTAGTTGTGTCGATGCATGCAGGGGATGAGATGAAAAGCTGTAAGCCTCCTGCCTGAAAGCTGGCTGCCTTGGAATAACGTTTAGCGAAAGCTGGATGCCAGGTATTGGACCAGTGTGAGTACTGTCGGCAGCACTGCGTACCTTGTCATGAGGTTCGTAGGTTCGAGTCTCCGTCGGCCAGAGATCAGTGTTTGTGATATATATATATATATATATATATATATATATATATATATATATATATATATATATATATATATATATATATATATATATATATATATATGTGTGTGTGTGTGTGTGTGTGTGTGTGTGTGTACTCACCTAGTTGTGGTTGCAGGGTCGAGTCAAGCTCCTGGCCCCGCCTCTTCACTGGCCGCTACTGGGTCACTCTCCTGCGCCATAAGCTTTATCATACCTCTGCTTAAAGCTATGTATAGAGCCTGCCTCCACTACATCGCTTCCTAAACTATTCCACTTCCCGACAACTCTGTGACTGAAGAAATACTTCCTAACATCTCTGTGATTCATCTGAGTCTTCAACTTCCATCTGTGTCCCCTTGTTGTTGTGTCCATCTCTGGAACATTCTGTCTCTGTCCACTTTGTCAATTCCTCTCAGTATCTTATATGTTGTTATCATGTCTCCCCTATCTCTCCTGTCCTCAGTGTCGTCAGGTCCATTTCCCTTAACCTCCCTCGTAGGACGCTACCCTTAGCTCCGGGACTAGTCTTGTTGCAAACCTTTGCCTTTCTGAGCTTCTTCACACTTGGCTAGGTGTGGGTTCCAAACTGGTGCTGCATACTCCAATATGGGCCTAGCTTAAAACAGTGTACCCGGGTCCTGAACATTCTTTATTA
>WNWK01035482.1:0-19743 GCA_009830355.1 Cherax destructor | reverse complement strand
CCCGCCTTCCCAGGATACCCCTTCCCCAACAACACCCACCATCCCAGCATCGTATTCCATATGCGCAAGCCAGCTGTTTGTCAAGAATAAGAGAGTGAATTGTGTTTTGATCTTTAAATTACTATATCTTGTATCTGCCAAGCAATCATGTCACCCAGTAGGCATACCAGTGTTGCTCAAAGTGGCAGAAAATGTTTAAGCATTTATTAAGTCTTAGAATTAACGAAGAAAAGATATTAGAAAGACATAACCTGTGGCTGTAATGAAGTGTTACTTTGTACACATAAAAGATGTAAACATAAGTTTGTGGACTAACTTACTGACTGACTGGACTGACTTACTGAATGACTTGACTGACTGACTTACTGAATACTTGACACTGACTTACTGAATGACCGGCTGGCTTACTGAATACTAAACTGACTTAATGAATGACTTGACTGACTTACTGAATGACTTGACTGATCTTACTGAAGTTGACTGACTGACTTACTGAATGACTTGACTGACTGACTTACTGAATGACTGCTGACTGACTTACTGAATGACTTGACTGACTGACTTACTGAATGATACTGAATGACTTAACTGACTTACTGAATGACTTAACTGACTTACTGAATGACTTAACGGCTTACTGAATGGACTGACTTACTGAATGACATGACGGGACTGACTTATTTGAATGACTGACTTGACTGGCTTACTGAATGTCTTGACTGACTTACTGAATTTGCTTGACTGACTTACTGAATGTTTGACTGACTTACTGAATGTCTTGACTGACTTACTGAATGTCTTGACTGACTTACTGAATGACTTGCTGACTTACTGAATGACTTGACTGACTTAATGAATGACTTGACTGACTTACTGAATGACTTGACTGACTGACTTACTGAATGATACTGAATGACTTGACTGACTTACTGAATGACTTATTAAAGTTGAGACACTCAGTACAACCAAACATTCAGTTCCAGAATCTCTACTATCCACCTCAGCCCAGTAGGGCCACAGCATAACTCTCCACTCTCTTCACAATCATCCACAAACATCAGCACCCACAATTTAAGGTAAATACTATTATTTTGTTACATTTGTAGTCTTAAGCAGAAAAAAACATAATACATCACGATAATGAACTACAATTACATATTCTCTTTTATATTTGTAAGATCTGTTGGTCTAAAAAAACTTGTTTGGCTTTTGGGGACTCTCAGGACGTAACCCTATTTTTCCCATAAGTTCTTTTAATTATCTAACAAGATTTTAGCTAACACGACGTTTTCAGAACGTAACTACCGTGCTAAATGAGGGCCTACTGTATATACGTCTTACGAGCCAATGTTTGGACGTATTTATACCCTAAATTCTAGCGCCTCAAATCAAGCAGGAGAAAGCTGGTAAGCCCACATGTGAGAGAATGGGTCTGTGTGGTCAGTGTGCGCAGTATTAAAAAATCGGGCAGCCACTGGTGCATTGTGGGAACACATTTCAGTAGTCCTGTTCAGCATGCCTAGCGGTAAGAATTATTTGACTCCTTGGCGCATCTGGGACATTTCTCTTCATCAATGATAATTCTAACACAGATGGATGTGTCTCTGAAGATAAATTTCATGGTTTTGAGGAGTTTGTGACCAAAGCAATGCCCAGGATACCAGAAGGAAGGAAGGAAAGAAAGAAAGTAAGTAAGTAAGGAAGGAAGAGATGTGAGGAAGGAAGGAAGGAAGAAGAGATGAGAGGAAGGAAGGAAAGAAGTAAGGAAGGAGGAAAGGAAGAAGGAAGGAAGAAAGAAAGAGAGAAAGGAAGAAATAAAGGAAGGAATGAAGGAAGAAAGGAAGGAAGGCAGGAAGGAAGAGATGAGAGGAAGGAAGGAAGGAAATATGTAAGAAAGGAAGGCAGAAAGAAAGGAAGGAATGAAGGAAAAAAGGAAGGTAGGTATGAAGGAAAGGAAGGAGGTTGTGGAGAAGAAGACATGGGTCCCCTTTTGTGTTGACAGGTTGACAGGCAGTGTGGGGTGGTGAGTAATGGTATAATATGTCATTTTGACAGCTGCCTTACCCTGACTCAGCAAATTTAGATGTCCCCACACACACACACACACACACACACACACATAGCTTGGAGCTTTGAAGTGCTAATTGCAGTTGATGGAAAGTGTCTAGTCATTATATATGTGTATATATATTATAGAACAATAGTAATAAAAAATTTTTATTGTTGGTTGGTGTAAACAAGTTTTGTAAACAATATAATGATACTAATGTTTGTGCGATTATTGTGTTGCATACAACGCGTGTATATATATACATTGCACCTTACTTTGGTCTCACAGGCCACATAAGTTATGTAAAAAAATAAAATAGTGAAAAAAACAAGAAACCTACGAAAGGAAGTAAACCAAAGTTTACCGAGTGAGCGGCATTCGCTGCTGTTGCCATACGCGGCTCATTTTTTGCCAACTTTACGCCTCTATATCTCGGTAAATACTGATCGCAAAATTTTTTTGAGGGGATTTAAACAATCAGAAAAGTAATCTTAACATTTTGATAAGAATTTTTTTTTTTTTTTTCGAATATTTCCCGACATAGAATGACAGTTTCAGAGAGGGGCCTCCGACAGTCAAACGGTTAAAGTCTCCAAGACTACATATTTGTACAAATAATTTTAACTTGATTGTGTACCCCATAGTACAAGATGGAAGTGCAGCAGCACTTGTATAAGTTTCGTAGCTGACATTTAAAGCACTCCAGAGCGATTGTTATTATTACAATAAATAAATCTTTATCTTTATTAATTATTATTATCATCATCATCAACATACTTTGTTCATCGATTTTAATAATTTCTTAATTAAGCTGCTACGAGAGACACAGAATATAAACACACAGACAAACACACCAGCTGATCCCTTTACTGTAAACTTCTTTTGTACTTCTTCCATTTTCCTCTTCCAAGTGCTGCTGCACTTATAACTACCTTGTACTATGAGGTGCACAACAGACATGCAGCAACACTTGGAAGAGGAAAAACAAGAGAAAAATGGATCTTTCTTGTGGCAGCTTAAGAAATTATTATACTCAGTGAACAAGGTATATCGATGGTGATAATAATAATCATAAAATACATATATGGAGAGGTATTGGAGGATGAGCTGGGCTGGGGCTATACGAGAGAGAGAGGGAGAAAGTGCCAGCAGTCTCAGTAACTCCTGCTTCACCATGACATTCGGACGTGTAAGCTAACGGCACTATAAAATATTGTATAATTATACAGTGGACCCTCGGTTAACGAATACCCCGGAAATCGTGCAATTATGTAAGTATAATTTTGTAAGTTCTTGTGGAAGTGTAGTTTTGGGGGTCTGAAATAGACTAACCTACATGACATTATTTCTTAAGGACGTAAATTCGTTCGGTAATGGCACTTGAGCAGGCTTCTGCAATGAATTTTTTTCGTTAACCGAGGGTCCACTGTACTATCAATACAGGTTATCTACTTATCATATTTATTCCAGAATAATATTAGGTATAACATAAATAATGTAGAAGCATGATAAAGACGCCCAAATTAATAAAAACTAACATTATATAGAGAGGTATTGAAGGATGGAGGGTGGAGAGGGATAAAAAAAAAAAGTGACCGCGACCATTATAGAAAACGGTACCGCCTGAAGGGTAACTATAGAAGATCACTCGTACCCTATGCAAAGACTGAAAAAAGTGCAATTTTTTTTTTTCAAGTAATCAGCTATGTAAGCGTTTCCTGGAATAACTTCGAAGTATAGCGGTCCCTCGGTTTTCGCCGAAAATTAATTCCAGAATGCTGCTCAAGTGCCATTACCAAACGAATTTACTTCCTTAAGAAATAATGTCACGTAGGTTAGTCTACAGTGGACCCTCGGTTAACGAAAGGTCCTGTTAACGAAAGGTCCTGTTAACGAAAGTTTCGGAAAACGTAAGCTTTTTTCGTAATCGGTTAGCGAAAAAGTCCTCGGTTACCGAAAGGTATTAGACGCGTCCGCCTGCTCCGCGCAAGCGCAGGACGCCAGTGAAGCGTTGTTTACCATTGAGAGAACATTACCCAGCGCACTCTTTCAAAGATTCACAATATATTTGGTGTATTTTTTGGTGGTTTTAGTTATTGCCACTGTGAAATAAGTCACCATGAGTCCAAAGAAGCTTCCTAGTGGCACCCCTGGGATAAAGAGAGTGAGGAACACCATCGAACTGAAGAAGGAAATCATAGAAAAATATGAGAGTGGTGTACGTCTGAGTGATCTTGCCAGGATGTACAAGAAAACTCCATCTACTATCGGCACTATCCTGGCACAGAGAAATGAGATCAAGAAAGCTAATGTTGCAAAAGGGGTTAATTTGTTAACGAAACAAAGATCGAAAACAGTGGATGAGGTTGAGAAGTTGTTGGTGTGGATCCATGAAAAACAGAGAGCGGGTGATAGTATTTCTATGGCGATAATTTGTGAAAAGGCAAGGAAGTTGCACGCAGATCTTGTGAAGACAATGCCTGCAACCAGTGGTGAGGAGAGTGATTTTAAAGCCAGCAAAGGCTGGTTTGAGAAGTTTAAGAAACGTAGTGGCATACACAATGTTGTGAGGCATGGTGAGGCAGCCAGCTCAGACAAACGTGCAGCTGAAAAATTTGTGCTGGAATTCAAGGGGTTCGTAGAGGCTGAACAATTCCTCCCCCAACAAGTGTTTGTGATGAAACAGGCCTGTTTTGGAAGAAAATGCCCAACAGGACCTACATTACTCAGGAGGAAAAGGCACAGCCAGGACACAAGCCTATGAAAGACAGGCTAACTCTTATGATGTGTGCCAATGCCAGTGGTGATTTTAAAGTGAAGCCTTTACTGGTGCATCACTATGAAAATCCCAGACCCTTCAGGAATCACGGTGTTGACAAGAATAAATTGTGTGTGCATTGGAAAGCTAACACCAAGGCATGGGTCACTACGGAGATTTTCAAGGAATGGATGACTGGAGTGTTTGGCCCTAGTGTGAAGAAATACCTCCTGGAAAATAAATTGCCACTCAAGTGCCTCCTGCTACTGGACAATGCTCCTGCTCATCCTCACAACTTGCAAGAGTTGTTGCCTGACAACATAAATTTCATCAAAGTGAAGTTCTTGCCTCCTAACACCACTCCTCTCCTCCAGCCCATGGACCAGCAGGTCATTTCCAACTTCAAGAAACTGTACACCAAAGCACTGTTTCAGAGGTGCTTTAATATGACCAATGACTCTGAATTGACCCTAAGAGAGTTCTGGAAAGAACACCTCAATATCGTGCATTGCATAGGCCTTATAGGTAAGGCTTGGGAGGAAGTGACTTCCAGGACTCTGAACTCTGCTTGGAGACCACTGTGGCCGGATTGTGTCCAAGAGAGGAATTTTGAAGGATTTGAGGCTGACCCTGACCCTGACGACCCTGTGCCTGTTGTGGAACATGTTGTGGAAGATATTGTGGAATTGGGGAACAGCCTGGGGTTGGAGGTGAGTGGTGAGGATGTGGAAGAGTTGGTGGAGGAGCACAGGGTAGAGCTAACAACTGAAGAGCTGCAAGAGCTTCATCTGGAACAGCAACAGACCACAGCTGAGGTTATTGCTTCACAGGAAGAGAGAGAGATAAGGAGGTGCCTTCTTCAGTGCTTAAGGAGATGTGTACAAAGTGGAATGAGTTGCAGACATTTGTTGAAAGATACCACCCTGAGCAAGCTGAAATGAGCCTTCTGTGCAACCACTTCAGTGACAGAGCCATGTTGTACTTCAGAAAAGTGTTGAAGAGTCGCCAGAAACAGAGGACTGTGGACAGCTACTTCACCAGGCAGGGGTCTAGTGACTCTCAAGCTGGTCCTAGTGGCATTAAAAGACCAAGAAGGGAAGTAACCCCAGAGAGGGACTTGTCACCTGAAGTCCTTTTGGAGGGGGATTCCCCTTCCAACCACTAACACCTGCTCCAATCATCATGTACATATCTTCCAGATGCCTGCAAGTCTCTTCAATAAAGGTAAGTAAATGTTATTTTTTTTTATTTTGAGTGATTATTTTTTTGTGGAACGAATTAATTGTATTTACATTATTTCTTATGGGAAATAAGGTTTCAGATAACGAAAGATTCAGATTAAGTAATAGCTCCTGGAACGGATTAATTTCGTTAACCGAGGGTCCACTGTATTTCAGACCCCCAAAAATACACTTGCAACAACACTTACGAAAATACACTTACATAAATGTTCGAGTTTGGAGATGCACAAAAACCGAGGAACCACTGTAAGTCATTGACCTATTTCATGTTGTATTACCGTTAATAATAAACAGATTGAAAGGAACTTCCCAACAAACATAAAACTGAATGTTTTAATTTTGGGTGGTGACACTTTTGAAGTGTCAGTAATGGGTGATTCCTTGATTAGCGATGAAATCGTTTACCAACGGGGTCTTAGGCCCCTATCTCCATCGTTAAGTGAGGAGAGACTATTACACTTACATAATTGTTCGATTTCCGAGGTGACCGAAACTCGGGGGTCCACTGTATTACATACCTTTATTGAAGACTAATGCTAGCTTCTGGAAGATAGGGAGGAGGAAATAGGGAGGAGTTAGTGTTTGGAAGGAGAAAACCCCTCCATAAAGACTTCAGGTAATAAGTCCTTATCTAGGGTTAATTCCCTTCTTTTTCTTTTAATGCCACTAGGACCAGCTTGAGAGTCACTGGACCCCTGTCTAGAAAAATAACTGTCCAGAGTGCTCTGTTTCTGGCACCTCTAAGATTTCCTTTTAGTGGGACAAGGTTTTGTCACTAAACATGTTGCAGATATGGCTTGTTTCAGCTTGGTCAGGATGATATTTTTCAACAAAACTTTGCACTTCATTCCACTTTGTACAAATGTCCTTAATCAATGAAGAAGGCACCTCCTTCACTCCCTCTTCCTCCTCCTTTTCTGAAGCAAAATCCTCAACTCTGGTCTCATGGTGTTGCAGAATAAGCTCTTTCAGCTCTTCAGTGGTTAGCTCTTCCCTGTGGTCCTGCACCAACTCTTCCACATCCTCGCCACTCACCTCCATCCCCAGGGACTTGCCCAAATGCCATAATACCTTCAACAACAGGCACAGGGTCGTCAGGGTCAGCCTCAAACCCTTCAAAATCCCTCTGTTGGACACAACCTGGCCACAATTTTTTCCAAGCAGAGTTCAAAGTCCTGGAAGTCACTCCCTCCCAAGCCTTACCTATAAGGCCTATGCAGTTGTAGATATTGAAGTGATTCCTCCAGAACTCTCTTAGGGTCAACTCAAGTGTCAGAGGTCACTTGAAAGCACTTTTGAAACACTGCTTTTGTGTAGAGTTTTTGAAGTTAGAAATGACCTGCTGGTCCATGGGCTGGAGAAGAGGAGTGGTGTTAGGAGGTAAGAACTTCACTTTTATAAAACTGAAGTCCCTAAACACTTGGTCTTCCAAGTCTGAAGGATGTGCAGGAGCACTGTCCAGTACCAGGAGGCACTTGAGTCCCAAATTCTTTTCATGAAGGTATTTTTTCACACATGGGCCAAACACATCATTAACCTAATCTCTGAAAATTTGCCTTGCAACCCATGCGTTATGATTACCTTTTCACATCACACACAATCTATTCTTGTGGACATTGTATTTCTTGAACACTCTGGGATTTTCAGTGTGATACACGAGTAAAGGCTTTACTTTGAAATCCCCACTAGCATTACAACACAACAAGAGAGTTAGTCTGTCTTTCATAGGCTTGTGTCCTGGCAGTGCCTTTTCCTCCTGCGTGATTTAGGTCCTGTTTGGCATTTTCTTCCAAAACAGGCCTGTTTCGTCACAATTAAACACTTGTTGGGGTTCAAATTTTTCAGCCTCTATGTACCCCTTGAATTCACTCACAAATTTTTCAGCTGCACATTTGTCAGAACTTGCAGCCTCACCATGCCTTACAACACTGTATGCCAGTATGCTTCTTAAATCTCTCAAACCAGCCTTTGCTGGCCCTAAATTCACTACCAGCAGCACTTGTTCCAGGAGTTTTTTTCAGAAGATCCTCATGCAAATGCCTTGCCTTCTCACAAATAACAGACTCCAAATAACACTGTCTCCCACTATTTCTTTTTCCTTAATCCACAATAACAATAACTTTTCCATTTGTTCCATTATTGGTGACCTTTGTTTCATTAGAAAAGTTACTCCTTTGGCAACATCAGCGTCCTTGATTTGTTCTTTCTTTGCCAGGATGGATGTAATAGTTGATTTGTTTTTCCCGTACATCTTGGCAAGTTCCAGCACTCGCATACTACTCTCATATTTCTCAATCACCTCTCTCTTAAATTCCATGGTGTTTCTCACTTTCTTTACCACAGGAACTTTAGTAGGAACTTTCTTGGGAGCCATGGTTACTTAAAATGTTTGGATGAATGAGCAGAAGCTTCCTCACACACCGAGAGACACAGGCAAACTGAAGCGCAAGCTGTCCCAGCCGGCGGACTGACGCATCCCATACGGCCGATAAGTGAAAAAACAGCTGATAACCGGGAGCCGAAAAACCGGCCTATCACCGAGTTGGTAGATATCAGGAACAGCCGATAACTGGGGTCCACTGTACAGTGGTACCCCAACTGGGGTCCACTGTACAGTGGTACCCCGACTTACGATATTTTTTTCATTCCAGAATGCTGTTCAAGTGCCATTACCAAACGAATTTATCCCCATAAGAAATGATGTAAAATAGACTAGTCCTTTTAGACCCCCAAAATTACACTTACAAAAGCATTTAAAAAAATAAACTTACATAAAAGGGTGTGTTTGGGGACCATCGTAAGTCGGGGTACCACTGTATATTGTTTATTATGTCATATTAGATGAATTGTGATAGATAAATAAGCTGTCGAGTTGATAATAGCGTCATAGTGAAGTATCATTTTGTCATGCCTCCTGACAGCAGAAACGGATTACAGTGGACCCCCGCCTAATGAGCAAAATTCATTCCAGAAGCCTGCTCAAGTGCCATTACCGAACGAATTTACTTCATTAAGAAATAATGTCACGTAGGTTAGTCTATTTCAGACCCCCAAAAATACACTTCCACAAGCACTTACAATATTATACTTACATAATTGTACGATTTCCGTGGTGCTCGTTAGGCGGGGGTCCACTGTACTGTGGTCCCTCGGTTTTTGCCGAAAATTCGTTCCAGAATGCTGCTCAAGTGCCATTACCGAAGGAATTTACTTCCTTAAGAAATAATGTCACGTAGTTTAGTCTATTTCAGACCCCCAAAAATACACTTGCAACAGCACTTACGAAAATACACTTACATAAATGTTTGAGTTTGGAGATGCACGAAAACCGAGGGACCACTGTAATTTGATTTACATTATTTCTTATGGGAAATATTGCTTCGAGTTTCGAACATTTAGACTTTAGAACTAGCTCCTGGAGCGGATTAAGTTCGAAACTTGGGGTTCCACTGTATGTGTTAAAACCCATCAACTACATGATGGTATTTAACCCTATTTATTTATTATTTCACACAAAACAGTTTACATGATTCATTATTGGATCACATACAGGAGCTTAAATTACTGTTTAGTATCGAAAAATTTCTCTAGGCTTAAGCTGAGGCCTCTGAGCAATGCAGATGTGACTTGTACCTGCCAAGCAGAGGCCAGAAGGCTTGCTACAGTGCTCCTTCTTTCTCATGTTCTTATATAACCTTTGGCCTCCAAGACGCTGGATAAATTTTCATGGATTACTTTGGGAAAAAATAGCATCTTTGACGCTGTAAAATATGGCAACTGTATTGTTAGAACACATTACATTAAAACACATTTTCGACCACCTCAAAACTCGAACAATTATGTAAGCGTAATATTGTAAGAGCTTTTGTAAGTGTATTTTTGGGGTCTGAAATGGACTAACCTACTTTACATTATTCCTTATGGGAACAAATTCGTTCGGTAATGGCACTTGAACAGCCTTCTGGAATGAATTACTGCCGAAACTCGGGGGTCTACTGTACTTCGGTCAGTACGGTACTACATACTGCGGTATTTTTTTATTTGCATTAATCGTACTATGCAAGGTATTCCTGTATTACATACCATTTTCATTATCGTACCTGTCTGACACAACACAGCAACACAATAGTGTTTTGGAACAGAGGACATCTTCCCCAACTTTATTGCTTAACCACTACATATGAATGAGAAGAGTTGGAGCTAAGTAGGACTTGCTTAGCATGGGTCAGTTGACTTTCTGCAGTGCTCCTCAATTCTTCAGGCTTCAGCTTCACATTGTTTCAGACTATGGCGCTTAACTCTTTTCAAGGCTGAGGGACTAAACACCTCAAAAATTATTACAATGGTACCCCAAATTTCTGCCACCTCCCAACTCAAACAATTATGTAAGTGTATTATTGTAAGTGCTTTTGTAAGTGTATTTTTGGGGGTCTGAAATGGACTAATCTAATTTACATTATTACTTATGGGAACAAATTCGTTCGGTAACGGCACTTGAACAGCCTCCTGGATTGAATTATGGCCGAAACTCGGGGTTCCCCTGTAAGTGGTCCCTCGGTTTTCGTGCATCTCCAAACTCGACCATTTATGTAAGTGTATTTTCGTAAGTGCTGTTGCAAGTGTATTTTTGGGGGTCTGAAATAGACTAACCTACATGACATTATTTCTTAAGGAAGTAAGTTCGTTCGGTAATGGCACTTGAGCAGCATTCTGTAACGAATTTTCAGCAAAAACCGAGGGACCACTGTACTTCTAGAATGATGGCAACATTTTCCCAATGAAAAGTAGGGGCACCACAAGTACACTAAGAGACAACTGACAACACTGGATGCTCACCTTTTGGCACTGGATGGACTGAACACACCATCTTTACTTCACTATTATTCCTGCTGTCACATTATTCTTCTCTGTATTTGACATGTTTATATAACCCAGGATATTCCCTCAAACCTAAATACAGTGAACCCCCGGTTAACGGCCATAATTCGTTCCAGAATGCTGTTCAAGTGCCGTTACCAAACGAATTTATTAACATAAGAAATAATGTAAATTAGATTAGTCCTTTTGGTCCCCCAAACATACACTTACAGAAGCACTTACAAAAATACACTTACATAATTGCTAGTGTTTGGAGCAGGCCATTAACTGGGGGTCCACTGTATATTACATAATACAGTGGTCCCTTGGTTTTCGATTTTAATCCGTTCCAGATGGATCAACTAAAACCAAAATCGGCGAAAACCAAAACTATTTTCCCCATAAGAAATAATGGAAATTCAATTAAATCTGTTCTAGAAACCCAGAAGTTTGGAAAAAAAAATTTGGGGCCTTAAAGATAGATTTACATGCACAAATTAATGAACTCTATGTGGCACTTACCTTTATTGAAGACTGATGTTGCTGGATGGAAGAGAGGGAGGAGGGGAGAGGGAAGAGAGGCTATTGTTTGGAAGGGGAATCCCCTTCCATAAAGAATTTAGTACCAAGTCCTTATCCGGGGTCAATTTCTGCATGCCTGCTACACTCTCTCCCTGCCTGCTACACTCTCTCCCTGCCTGCTACACTCTCTCCCTGCCTGCTACACTCTCTCCCTGCCTGCTACACTATCCCTGCCTGCTACACTCTATCCCTGCCTGCTACACTCTCTCCCTGCCTGCTACACTCTCTCCCTGCCTGCTACACTCTCTCCCTGCCTGCTACACTCTCTCCCTGCCTGCTACACTCTCTCCCTACCTGCTACACTCTCTCCCTGCCTGCTACACTCTCTCCCTGCCTGCTACACTCTCTCCCTGCCTGCTACACTCCCTCGCTGCCTGCTACACTCCCTGCACACCTGCTACACTCCCTGCACACCTGCTACACTCCCTGCACACCTGCTACACTCCCTGCACACATGCCACACTCCCTGCACACATGCCACACTCCCTGCACACATGCCACACTCCCTGCATACATGCCACACTCCCTGCATACATGCCACACTCCCTGCATACATGCCACACTCCCTGCATACCTGCTACACTCCCTGCATGCCTGCTACACTCCCTGCATGCCTGCTACACTCCCTGCATGCCTGCTACACTCCCTGCATGCCTGCTACACTCCCTGCATGCCTGCTACACTCCCTGCATGCCTGCTACACTCCCTGCATGCCTGCTACACTCCTGCATGCCTGCTACACTCCCTGCATGCCTGCTACACTCCCTGCATGCCTGCTACACTCCCTGCATGCCTGCTACACTCCCTGCATGCCTGCTACACTCCCTGCATGCCTGCTACACTCCTGCATGCCTGCTACACTCCCTGCATGCCTGCTACACTCCCTGCATGCCTGCTACACTCCCTGCATGCCTGCTACACTCCCTGCATGCCTGCTACACTCCCTGCATGCCTGCTACACTCCCTGCATGCCTGCTACACTCCCTGCATGCCTGCTACACTCCCTGCTCTGCTGCACTCCCTGCATGCCTGCTACACTCCTGCATGCCTGCTACACTCCCTGCATGCCTGCTACACTCCCTGCATGCCTGCTACACTCCCTGCATGCCTGTTACACTCCCTGCATGCCTGCTACACTCCTGCATGCCTGCTACACTCCCTGCATGCCTGCTACACTCCCTGCATGCCTGCTACACTCCCTGCATGCCTGCTACACTCCCTGCATGCCTGCTACACTCCCTGCATGCCTGCTACACTCTTAAACTCCATCGTGTTTCTCACTTTCTTTACCAAAGGACTGGCACTAGGAGCTTTCTTTGGGCCCATGGTAGAGCTTATTTAGTAGTCACACACAATAATCAAGGGCCAAAAACAATGAATTGTTAATAAATGTTTTGTATGAATTCCTGGGGTGATGTTCACTCAAGCATAAAGAATGCTAGACTGCGTGACAATTTGCATGGGAGGTGCGTGGGTGGCGGGCCTATGGCCTTTGTATGGTGTACAGGTTCCGTACCATCGGCGAAAACTGAGACAATCGGCAAAAACAGACAATTTTTCTACGAAAAAAAGTGATCGAAAACCAAAATCGGTGAAAACTGTGACAATTAAAACCAAGGGATGACTGTAATTAATCTAAGATAACCTAATAAAGATGAAAAAGAAAAAAAAATTGTAAAACTTAAATATCGATGGCAATTTCAACACACAAAATCGTTAGTTTTAATTGGATTCCACTCATTTTAGTCTTATTCAATTCATAAAAATACACTCTTTCCATCTATAAGATTTTTGCTTTAAGAATATTGCCACACAGATAATTTATTTTCAGGCTTAAGTCATTTAACTGATTAATTAAAAAGGTCCTGTAAAGTCACCGATTTCAAATCACTGACATTAGAGTGTTATCCTAGTGGCATGTTCAGCGACTTGTTAAAATATAACCATTGGGTTCTCTAACAACTTAATTTAGGTTTAGGGTAGGTCAAGTAATGTTATGCTAGACTGGGTCACATTATGCTAGGTTTAGTATGCAGTGTTAGGTCATGCAGTGTTAGGTCATGTAGTGTTAGGTCATGTAGTGTTAGGTCATGTAGTATTAGGTCATGTAGTATTAGGTCATGTAGTATTAGGTCATGTAGTATTAAGTCATGTAGTATTAGGTAATAATAATAATAATAATATCTTTATTTACTACAAGTACATGTACAAGGTATACAGGCCTAGCTGACATCAATGACATACTACTATATAGAAAACCGCTTGTTATGCAGAGCATTTCGGGCAAATTAGGTCAGTTTTGTCCCAGGATGCGACCCACACCATTCGACTAATTCCCAGGTACCCATTTTACTGATGGGTGAACATAGACAACCGTGTATAAAGAATCATGCCCAATGTTTCTACCTTCACTGGGAATTGAACCCAGACCCTCGCCATGTGAAACGAGAGCTTTAGCCACCAGGCCATGGGGCACCATTAGGTCAGATCAAGGTAGGTGATGTATTTGCTAAGTTTATTTAGGTACAGGTACACATAAGTCCAGTTTCACAAATTCAGGTGACTACAATTACCATGCATAGTAACATATGTGTAAATTACCCACCAGGATAACCCACAAAAAAGTCAGATGAAGTGATAAATTCCCATTAGGATCCTTGTAACTAAATTTATATGTGAGAAAAATCTTGGCCAGAAGGAAAATATGGTAGACTTCTCCAGATCAATTAATGACTTGGTAATCGTAATGACACGATTGCAAACAAACCATACCACGGGTGGGGTTCGAACCAACGGTCAGTCTCAAAACTCCAGACCGTCGCATAAGCCACTGGGCCAGCTAGCTTCAATAAGATTCATCCAACTAGGTATATTTCTACACCATAGGAAGGTTAGCATAGGCACCACTGTGTCCACAAATGCAAGTTTTTACAGACGAATCTCCCGCTAGCATGGCCGCGACAAACTCTAGCTCAAGTCCCCTTCAAAGCCGTCAACTTGCATTTGTGGACACAGTGGTGCCTATGCGAACCTTCCTATGGTGTAGAAATATACCTAGTTGGATGAATCTTATTGAAGCTAGCTGGCCCAGTAGCTTATGCGACGGTCTGGAGTTTTGAGACTCTCTGCCTGCGGGTTCGAACCCCACCCGTGGTATGGTTTGACTTGGTAATGTCAGTGACTTGGTAGTGTCAGTGACTTGGTAGTGTCAGTGACTTGGTAGTGTCAGTGACTTGGTAGTGTCAGTGACTTGGTAGTGTCAGTGACTTGGTAGTGTCAGTGACTTGGTAGTGTCAGTGACTTGGTAGTGTCAGTGACTTGGTAGTGTCAGTTCGTGACGTCACCCACGATGCTGCCTGACGTCACTCGCGATGTCTCCCCATGACATCACCTTACGACGTCACGCCTGACATCACCCACATGATGTCTCGTGTGTTCTAGTTCACAGTGATCATTTTATTTTCATTATTTTCGAGAAGTTTGAGAGAAGATATAAGTCGAGTGTTCATTAATTATTCCTCTCAGTCAGTGTTCTCACATGTTCGAGTATTGCTTAGTGACGATTTTTATACAGAAAAGCGTCTGTAAGCTATGTTGTACCACATGTGCAGTATGTGTGCAGTTTCTCGTGTGTCCTATGTAGCACCTGTGTGTTACTTTGTCACCCAGTGTGTGACCCGCGCCCCGCGCGCTTGACAGCTGACATTTGTCAGTCCAGGCGTCAGTTACGAGCGTTCGAGCGCCTTGTACAGAAAGCTCTTATTGTTCGCCGCTCGTAGATGCCTTTGCTGAATCGTACCCGCGACGATTCTCCCATCGAGACCGTTCCACTTCACCTCCTAGACCGTCAGTCCAGTTATTGCAGATGACCAGTCTGGGGACGCTTACACTGCCCTCTGCTGTAACTTCTACTGTCGAGAGATGACACTCGTCGAGCCGCAGTTAAGCCTGTTGGCAGGCGACTGTCAGCCTCGTGTCACAGCTTCAGTGAGCAGCCTGCACAAAGATGATGTCACTTTGACTGCTAGCCCCCTCACTGCAGTATGGTGTATGCTGTTACGACCTCCATATGTTTCGCCGAGTCGTCCCTGTCACGACTCACTCCACACTCGCCAGCAGCGACAGCTCCAGCGACAGTACCAGTCGAGGAATGTCCTCCTGAGTCGCTTGCCAGTACGTAATGTCCTGTTGCGACTACTGACGACGCTGCTTCACCTCCCAGAGGAGACCGTAACCTGTTACGTCACAGCTCAGCGGCAGCTGTGTCTCCCGTGTTGCAGAATGTATCCAGATGCAGGAAGGCATGCAGTGCTGCATCGACGCTCACTACCTTAGACCACGAAGCACACCGTTGTCACCATTTATAACGACGTGTTATTTGGCGTTGTGGAGGCGTGGTTGAAATGATGTCTTCGGAGTCTTCTTTATTTGTATAAAGGTGCGAGTACACAGGCTGCGTGTCTGTGGCCATGGCCAAGGGCCATGCCTTGCGAGAGGGGGAGACGAGTTAGGCCTGTTGACTGACTGAAGTTTGGGCGCCAAGTGAGGGAGAGGCAGGGGTGAGGCAGACTCGCATGGGTATGCCTACAGGCTTGCCCTCTGGCGGAAACTATGGGAACTAGCATGGCGCGAAATATGAACTCAGCTGGCAGACAGCATTGGCTGTATATGCAGACAGTCAGGCTGTCTACACTTGGTAGTGTCAGTGACTTGGTAGTGTCAGTGACTTGGTAGTGTCAGTGACTTGGTAGTGTCAGTGACTTGGTAGTGTCAGTGACCTGGTAGTGGCAATGGTTTGGTAGTGTCCTTGGATCCTAGTGTCCTTGGATCAAGAGCTCTTCACCCGCATCTTCTGAGAAGTCATAAAAAACTTAGATTCATGGGGAAATGAGAAAGGCAAGAGAATCAAGTATGATCTGAGGAAGTGGAAGGTAGCACCGGCATCTGAGCTCCGTACTTTTCTCATCACCCAGAGTTTATCAATGCTCCTATGATGACCTAGCTACAAGCAAAACTGCACTAACCAACGTAGCATCCAGAATGACCCAAGAATACCAGCAGTGAGACCTACAAATCAAATAAACTGATGATTAAAGGAAGACTGCCCCTCAAACCCAAAGCACCACCCTGCTGCCAAACAAACGCTTACCAGCCTACAGCTTCATCTTGCCGCACCAACTTCTCCGACTACTGTGTTAAAATGAGACGTAACATCAGAAGGACCAATTCCAAAATCAACAAGAAAACACCAAGAAATCTACTAATCAACTTGTCTACCCAGGACGCCGGTACACCCTCCACCCCCTCACCACCACCCAGGGCGACGCATCAACAACTAACATGGCTGCCTCCCCCAAAAGCTCCCCCTTCACTGGTTTCACCCCAGATAATCTCTCAGGTATGACGAATGATCCAGATACACTAAAGTCATACATCATCAAATTAATCAATGAAAATATGGACCAATGTAAAGCACTTCTGCAACAAGATACCAGGATGACACAACTTGAAAACAAAATCCTCAGCCTTGAACAAAAGTTAACAACATCTGGAATGACTGATTTTGGCAAAATCCTTCAAAATGTCACTGATAGCCACTCTGAACAGATAACATCTATAAACACAAAGGTCGAGGAAGCAGTAAAGGAGTGGAAGAACAACATGGATAACCAGTTTAATGACTACCTTGCACTACAAGAGGAAAAAACCAAGCAAGATAAGTTATCAGATGCAGTAATAGTGAACAGTCCATTCTTTCCCAGTGATATGACCCAAGAAAACAGTAAAGACATTACTATACAGATCATCAAAGATCAAATAAACGTTAATGTACCAGTGACAGATATAAAAGAAGCACGATTACTAGGCTCCCATGGTAGAAAAAGTGTTATGATTAGATTCACCACACAAGACAGGAAAACAGATCTAATTAAATCATCTATTATAGCCAGGAAACAGGTTTACATAAATGAATGTCTGACCAAAAAACATCACAACCTCTGGTATAGAATCAGAAAACTTAAGCGAGAGAATATTGATAAAATCCACCAATGTTTCACCCGGGATGGAAAAATTCTAGTGAAGAAAACAAGTGTAGGCCAGTTGTATACTATCACAAATGAGAATGAACTATCAAGATTCCTTAGGGATTCAAATATTACAGAGACTGTATAAACACAATGTCCACACCAAACTCCTACGTATAGTGTAGTGTATGTTTTGCCCATCTACAAAATTTTATTTTTATTTTATATATATTTTTTTTTATTAACACATCGGCCGATTCCCACCAAGGCAGGGTGGCCCGAAAAAGAAAAACTTTCATCATCATTCACTCCATCACTGTCTTGCCAGAGGGGTGCTTTACATTACAGTTATAAAACTGCAACATTAACACCCCTCCTTCAGAGTGCAGACACTGTACTTCCCATCTCCAGGACTCAAGTCCGGCCTGCCGGTTTCCCTGAATCCCTTCATAAATGTTACTTTGCTCACACTCCAACAGCACGTCAAGTATTAAAAAGCATTTGTCTCCATTCACTCCTATCAAATACGCACACGCATGCTTGCTGGAAATCCAAGCTCCTCGCACACAAAACCTCTTTTACCCCCTCCCTCCAACCTTTCCTAGGCCGACCCCTACCCCGCCTTCCCTCCACTACAGATTTATACACTCTCGAGGTTATTCTGTTTCGTTCCATTCTCTCTACATGTCCGAACCACCTCAACAACCCCTCCTCAGCCCTCTGGATAATAGTTTTGGTAATCCTGCACCTCCTCCTAATTTCCAAACTCCGAATTCTCTGCATTATATTCACACCACACATTGACCTCAGACATGACATCTCCACTGCCTCCAGCCTTCTCCTCGTTGCGACATTCATCACCCATGCTTCACACCCATATAAGAGTGTTGGTATAACTATACTCTCATACATTCCCCTCTTTACTTCCATGGACGAAGTTCTTTGTCTCCACAGACTCCGAAGTGCACCACTCACCCTTTTTCCCTCATCAATTCTATGATTCACCTCATCCTTCATAGACCCATCTGCTAACATGTCCACTCCCAAATATCTGAATACATTCACCTCCTCCATACTCTCTCCCTCCAATCTGATATCCAATCTTTCGTCACCTAATCTTTTTGTTATCCTCATCACCTTACTCTTTCCTATATTCACTTTCAATTTTCTTCTTTTACATACCTTACCAAATTCATCCACCAACCTCTGCAACTTCTCTTCAGAATCTCCCAAAAGCACAGTGTCATCAGCAAAAAGCAACTGTGACAACTCCCACTTTGTATTTGATTCTTTGTCTTTTAACCCCACACCTCTTGTCAAGACCCTCGCATTCACTTCTCTTACAACCCCATCCATAAATATATTGAACAACCACGGTGACATCACACATCCTTGTCGAAGGCCTACTTTTACCGAGAAATAATCTCCCTCTCTCCTACACACTCTAACCTGAGCCTCACTATCCTCATAAAAGCTCTTCACTGCTTTCAGTAACCTACCTCCTATTCCATACACCTGCAACATCTGCCACATTGCCCCCCTATCCACCCTATCATATGCCTTTTCCAAATCCATAAATGCCACAAAAACCTCTTTACCCTTATCCAAATACTGTTCACCTATATGTTTTACTGCAAACACTTGGTCTACACACCCCCTACCTTTCCTAAAGCCACCTTGTTCATCTGCTATTCTGCTCTCCGTCTTACTCTTAATTCTTTCAATAATAACTCTACCACACACTTTACCTGGTATACTCAACAGACTTATTCCCCTATAATTTTTGCACTCTCTTTTGTCCCCTTTGCCTTTATACAAAGGAACAACACACGCTCTCTGCCAGTCCCTAGGTACTTTACCCTCTTCCATACATGTATTAAATAATAGCACCAACCACTCCAAAACTATATCTCCGCCTGCTTTTAACATTTCTACCTTTATCCCATCAATCCCAGCTGCCTTACCCCCTTTCATTTTACCCACTACCTCACGAACTTCCCCCACACTCACAACTGGCTCTTCCACACTCCTACAAGATGTTATTCCTCCTTGCCCTATACACGAAATCACAGCTTCCCTGTCTTCATCAACATTTAACAACTCCTCAAAATATTCCCTCCATCTTCCCAATACCTCTAACTCTCCATTTAATAACTCTCCTCTCCTATTTTTAACTGTCAAATCCATTTGTTCCCTAGGCTTCCTCAACTTATTTATCTCACTCCAAAA
>WNWK01035481.1:0-19743 GCA_009830355.1 Cherax destructor | reverse complement strand
TCAGTAAGTCTGTCAAGTCATTCAGTAAGTCGTCAAGTCATTCAGTAAGTAGCTGTCAAGTCATTCAGTAAGTCTGTCAAGTCATTCAGTAAGTCTGTCAAGTCATTCAGTAAGTCTGTCAAGTCATTCAGTAAGTCTGTCAAGTCATTCAGTAAGTCTGTCAAGTCATTCAGTAAGTCTGTCAAGTCATTCAGTAAGTCTGTCAAGTCATTCAGTAAGTCTGTCAAGTCATTCAGTAAGTCTGTCAAGTCATTCAGTAAGTCTGTCAAGTCATTCAGTAAGTCTGTCAAGTCATTCAGTAAGTCTGTCAAGTCATTCAGTAAGTCTGTCAAGTCATTCAGTAAGTCTGTCAAGTCATTCAGTAAGTCTGTCAAGCCAGTCAGTCAGTGAAAGTCGGTCAGTCGGTTGGTCAGTCAGTCAGTCAGCCACACAAACTTATGTTTACCTCTTTTTATGTGTACAAAGTAACACTTCATTACGGCCACAGGTTATGTCTTGTGTAACATCTTCATTTTCTTATTTAATTCTAAGACTTAAATGCTTATACCTTTTCTTGCCACTTTGAGCAACACTGGTATGCCTACTGGGTGTCATGATTGCTTGGCAGATACAAGATATAGTAATTAAAAGATCAAAACACAATTCACAATCACAAGCTTGTAGCAGAGAAGTTGGACTGGACACATATGAACTATGAATGCTTGGAGGGTGGGGTGGTGTCGAGATGTGGCTGGGGATGGCAGGAGGTCTCCCCCGCTGATCCACAACAAGGCGGCTGCTTGAGGAAAAGGGATTTTTTTTTTCCTTTCCGCAAACTGAACCGTGTTAAATTAATTTTACGACGTTACATAAAATTGTGCCGCAATTCTTCAATCGTGCTATACCCAAACCGTGCCAAATAAACTCGTGCTAAATGACGGTCTACTGTATATCACCAAGATCGCTAACTTCGCGAGAGCATAATTCTGTAAGTTTTCCATCAAATTTCATACTTTTGGTGTCATTACCATTGGGAAAAGATTCTCTATCATTTCATAAGAAAAACAAATTTTTGTTTCGAATATTTTGCGACATAGAATGACAGTTTAAGAAATGGGCTTGCGACAGTCAAAGGGTTAATGGTCATTACTAAGAATATAACTGAATACCAAACTGTGATTATTAAGAGTATAAGTGAATACTGTACAATAATTTTTAATGTACAATTATACTAAATATTACATTACAGCCTGCACTAAATATTACATTACAGCCTGCACTAAATATTACAATACAGCCTGCACTAAACATTACATTACAGCCTGCACTACTGGTAAATGTTAATCTTCAAAGTGATCAATTTGTTCATAATTAATATTTACTTAAGGTACAGACTGAAACACCTTTATCACCACTACTCTTTTCACTGTGATAAATTTGCAAGTAAATATTCAAAACTAGCTAGGATAGAGCATCAGCAGTTAAGAAGAACACTTACGGTAAGAATAAGAGCATCCACTTGGTCTTCCTTGAAACTCCTTCAACAGTCTCTTACTCTTCTTTCTTGAGAGATGTATTAATAGAAGATTAATTATTTCTAATCTCAGCTTGGCAGAATGTGATGACATTATTTCTCCAAAAATAGTATGCAGAGTTGGGTGTGGATATGTATTAAATATAAAAAACTAATGAATACCATAAATAAACAAAACAAAAACCATGATTTTTTTTAAAAATATCAGTAAGTTCTCCCAGCAATGGTCAGCACGTACTTTTAAGGTGGCATAAGCGTCCCCTGTATTACAGGGTAGAAGGAGCATTAAACAGAAATATTATTAGGTAGTTAAAGTCGGCTTCCTTTCTCCAGAGGATGTGCAAGAAGCCTCTTCTCAGAATATAATATATACATAACTTCTTAAATTTTTCATAACTTGGCTTGGTTAGAGCAACTTATGTTGATTGCTAAAAAGCTAGAGGGAAGCTTTTCTAAGTATTTTCAGATCCAGAACACTTTCAAAAGTTTATCACAGTTTTAGCAAGAATATTTTCATATAACTAAAGCTTTTCCATAGAATCACATGTCTCCATATATAATAAAACAACAGGCCGTGAATGTGGGAGAAGGACTAAGGAGCAGAAATCTCACAAATCACTAGTCTGGGTCTTACATTTACTTGTAGCTGTCATAACAGCACTACAAGTTTCCACATATTGCTTATACAGTGCAAGAACGGTTGGAGGACGAGGGATCTGCACCGGAAGTATTCCTTTAGTTTCACCCCCTCCACTCAGCACCCCTTCCAATATCTGTCCAATCATTTTGGATTTAGCCGGAGAGCCTATTTCCCTTTCCAATAGCTGGCACCAATGAGCACGAACATCATCTGCCGTAGCCTTGTCTTCTTCAACACCACAAGCACCTAATTGTGTTAAAGCTGGTATAATCAGTGAAGTCACATTTCCGTGAATTTCCCCAACTTGTTGCTCTTCTCCATTAAGAAATGTCTCTATTAGATGTTCATTTAGAGCCAATAAACATGTACGTCTACACTTCCAGAGCACTCTTTTATCCAATGTTTTTTTGGTACCAGATGGTGGTCGTTCTTTCAACTCTGTGTGAAATCGACAAGCTCGCAGCAAGAGAGGTAGAGCACGTTCTAAATGACCTTTTTCATACTGACGATACCCAAAAACTAAGTGCCATGCACAATCAATGAGAGTGCGGTAATGGCGTCGCCAACCACGGTACTCTGGCCCTTCAGTACGTTGGTGCTGCTCACGAAGCTGATGCAAGTATTGCGCAGCTTCTTGTGCTACTCTTTCTATTACAGGTGTGCGCTCATTTACATTCTGTGCTACTTGTAAGACTACCTCACATCCATACCACCGCAAAAGAGAACCTATATTTTGGTTATTTCGTATGAGGTAGACTCCAAAGTCTAAAATAGAAGGTTCACTGTAGGGATTACTCTCAGGATTTACATCGGCAAAACTCTGAAGACGTACAAATTCATTAATCAAGATATTATTCAGCAGAGCCCCACGTTCTCTTTGTAATGTACTTTCATCTTTCTTTGCAAGAGCATCAAGAATGGTCTGAGTGAGCATTGTTTGAACCTCGGTGAAAAAACTTGCTTCATCAGCTTCTTGAACACAAATAATATCAGGAGAGTTGGGTGCTGTAACTGGTACTAATGGCATATTATTATCCCATGAGCTGCTGCCACTTTGCTGATACTGCAACCCCACTGCAGGGTCCTTTCCTTGGTCACTTTTCTCCTGTTTAGTATCCCACTCCTCTAACTCTCTCATAAAAGCTAAATTGTCATTCTTGACATACTCCTGTAAGTCAATAGCAATGTTGGCCATCATAGTTTCCATGTTTTCTGGAGCTTGAGGAAAGAGTGTGTTATAGCGACTCTCATCAATGTAGAGAAGGCAGTATGCACTTGCATTATTCTGGCCACCAACACTATCCTGCAAAAGTTCCTCCCAGTTAGAATCTACAACCTGTATGTCATTGAATTTCTTCCATGTTTTATGTACATTATCAAATGTATAAACCCAGTAGTGGCCCCCTGAGGCCTGCCCTTCATGAACTACAACAGCATGCAACCTATATGGTATCCTTTTCAGGAAGGGTTCATCATACATTTGATACAGCTGTTGCTCGAGCTCAGCAATACATCGACGGAGCTCTGCAACTTGCAAGTTTATATCGTGAAGCCAACGTGAAAGACAAGACTGCAATATGGACAATTCTGAAGTAGTTATGTTTCGTGGTGCTGGAGGCAGTATCCTCATTCTTTTGGATGGGGATGGCATCTGCTGAGGTTCCTCATCAGCTTCCCTCTCATTCGAGCCAAGGTTATTTGATAACGATTCGTCCTTTACTATTATATTGTTTGCTACTAGTTCCTCTTTTAATATCAAATTATTCATAATAGTTTCACCTTTAATTAATAAGCTCGATTTATTCTTTTCCATGCCATTTTCCTGTAAACGTTCTTTCTTAACTTCTGGGGCATCAGCCATTTCAACATCATTTTCACAAGCTTCAACCCCATCCACTTCCATCATAGATGGAGATGGAACAGAATTAGCCTCTGCTTCTGATGCTGGGCTAAGGCCAGTGTGTGCAAAATCTAATGTATATTTAAGAATGTCACCAATAGGATATTTTGCTTTACCAGTACCATACTTTAGATATCTATCAAGTGTCTTTGTTAGACTATTCAATTCCCCCTTCAACTTGGCAACTTTTACGTGTTTCTCTTTTATAATTTTCTTATTAATTTCCATATAGCGGTCCATATACAAGATTTCTGGAAATTCAAATTTATTGTGAACTTTCTCAGCTCTTTTCTTCTCATGTGAATATTCATATCTAGACAAAGAAAATATTAAAACAGGTGGCAACATCTTAAACCAGGTTTCCTGTTGCACAGGTTCAACAACATCACCAAGTGTGTTGGGCATACAACTAGCCATTGAAGCCAGAATACTGTCATGTATATCTTCATAGTTCATTACATGGAGAGGATACTGACCAAAAGCTTCCTGTTTAGGACCTTCGTCATCATCACAGATTTCCTTTTTTGATTGACCATAGAAAAGCTTCATGATTGGATTGTCAAAGTCAGCATCCTTTGAGACATGACACCCTGAACTCTCCTTTTCGACTCCCTGCCTACGTAGTAGTTGTTGAAATTCCTCTTCTAGTCTCTCTAAAAGCTTATGGGTGAACTCGCAGACATCTTGCTGAGCATTTTTTCTCATTTCTTGCCCTTGAAATATATGAACTGCATGAGTAGGATCAATATACTTCCTATTTGAGCCAATCATTAAAGCAAAAAGTTTACGTAAAGCTGGAACAAGCTGCCGAGAGGATTTTTGCGTTTCCTCCATTTGCTCATCAACATCCCCATTTTGAGAGTAATTGAGGATCAAGTCTCTAAACACTGGTATGTGAAAGAGAGGCTGTATAACAACATTAAACCAGCACGAGTTGCCAATATTTTTAAGGCCCACAGGAACTCCAGGTTGTCGTTTACGTTCCTGAGGATTCAAAAGGTCAATGGTAGCCTGAGGCTGAGATTCCTTTAGGCTAGCTTCCAAGGCTCGAGAAACCTCTTGATCCTCAGCTGAAACACCCTGCAGCGTGGTAGTGCCCTGCTGGTCCTGAAGACTGAGCGCAATTGCCTTCTGCAAGTCATCGTTCTCATCACAAGACAAGTCGATTGTGGGTATATCCTTATTTGCAGGTGGCTCCTGTGGAAGTAGATGATCACCCGGACCCGCTGTGGGCTTGGGAGGTTCAGATCCCAGTGTGATGGATGGAGGCATGGCGGCCTCCAGGGGGGGCACAATGTCACTCTCACCGGTCTTGTCCCGCGCCACCCCACACATGGGACACCTGCCTCACACCTCACCAAGCCACAAAACTGAAGGCTACTTCATTGAAAGATAAATAGTCCTAGCACCTTTACTAAACTGAGTTTCATATTTCTCAAACTAAAATCCACATAAAAGCCAAACATTATTAACTCTGTGTAATGTTATCTTTCATTATACAGTGCACACACTTCACTATTTCTCAATACATTTACATCATTAAACACTGCAGTCTTCAAGTCTATACTGTGACTTCTATTTTTATTTCACTACTTGAACTATTCCATCTATCAAACTGTCTGAAGCAATTTTCCAGATTTAGAACATATTAGGAGTCAATTTCCATTATTTTTTATATAAATTTCTGAAAAAAATAATAATGATACCTTTAGCACAAACAAAAATAGTACACATATTATTCATTAGTCATTTTAATTACACTGAATTCTATAAATAACCATATTTCACAAAAAAAATATATACACTGTTGTTCGTATGACACATGGAAAACTTGCCATTACAGTATTCATAAAATAATTAATAAAATTGTTTCAGACCTTATTCTTCATGTAACGCAACACTAGGATGGGTTACTTCCACAAAAAACCACGTTAGCTGTTAATGGAGTGAATATGGAGGTTTCACTGCATAGTGGGAATAACGATGTTTGACTTGTGTTGTCCATGCATGAATGTGCAATGTTTATAACAGAGAATTTAAAAAAAAAAATGCATAAATTTCAAAATTATTATTATATGGAATTCCTAAAAAACTTTAAAACATATGAGTCATTCAGCGCTGCTTAAGCTTTATAAGTTACATATAGCTCAAATAAGGAAAAGAAGTTGTAGTCAAGGTTACTTTATAACACTATCATACATACAATATAGTACACGAAAATGGCAGCAAAATCAATCAATAACTTGTTGTTATAGCCCTTGAGAAACTAGGTAATACTATAGAGTACAATAATATCCTCTCAGGTGAAAGATGACCAAGCAGCCTTGTTTGACACACTTCCATACACAGCACTGTACTTTCACTGAATAACAAAGTACAGCCTCTCCTCACTTAACTACGGAGTTCTGTTCCTAAGACCACGTCAGTAAACGACGAAATTCGTCGCTAAGTGAGGAGCATACTATAATGGTAGTGGGTTTGTGTCAACTATCTTTGATATTGTTTTAATGTCACCTCTGCACCATTTATAACATTTATGGTACATTTTTAAATATTTAAACAGTAGTGTACTGTATATCATATTAAACAGAATAGAGAAAATCAGCTCTAATATACAGTGGACAACCGAGTTTCGGCTACCCTGAGTATCGGCAGACTCGTGTTTCGGTCACTTTTTTCGGCCCAATTTTAGCCCAACTATCGGCCGTTTCCCTGAGTTTCAACCCGCATACAAGACCTGTCAGCCTGCCTGCGCTTGCGCATCTCCCTGCGCAGGCGTCATGAGTCAGTCTAGCTTTGTTTATCCTTGAGTGAACATTACCCTGCTCACTCATCCAAACATTTCACAATAAATTCATTGTGTTTAGTGCTTGTTTATTGATTGTGACTGTGAAATAAGCCACCATGGGCCCAAAGAAACTTCATAGTGGCAGCCCTTTGGTAAAGAAAGTGACAAACATGATAGAATTGAAGAAAGAAATTGTAGCAAAGTACCAAAGTGGAGGAGAAAGAGAGAGGGGAGAATGTGCTTTCTTCAGTGATTCAGTGATTCTACGATATATACAATACTAAAGCAGCAGGAGTTGATAAAGGCTATAGCACCAGCCAGCGATAAAGTGTAGCATTAACAGTGTAGCAAGTAAGTTAAGCGATTAAGCGATAGAAAAATGACGACACGAAACTTAACTCCATTGTTGCTTGAGGTAGTATATAGAGGCACCGAGATCAACGCTACCCTCTGCCACCATCTCTTCCAAGGCAAGTGTAAATATTTCTTATTTATAAATTATGTACATTGTTTCAGTGTGAATAGTGGTGGTGGCTTCTGCTGCCTCCACCACCACCACCACCACTATATGTACGGCTTATGGTCAGTGGCCTTTATAAACCCAACAACAATAACACTATTCCTAGTCCTCTCAAACATAATGACATATTTTTATTCATTCTAGAGTACAGTGGACCCCCGAGTTACGAACACCCTGGAAATCGTACAATTATGTAAGTATAATATTGTAAGTGCTTTTGTAAGTGAATTTTTGGGGGTCTGAAATGGACTAACCTACTTGACATTATTTCTTAAGGGAGTAAATTCGTTCGGTAATGGCACTTGAGCAGGCTTCTGGAATGAAGTTTTTACGTTACTCGGGGGTCCACTGTATATATCATGTTTCTATGTTATTAATATTGTTTATTATGTCATATTAGATAAATTATGATATATAAATAAGCCATAGAGTTTATATTAGTGTCATATTGAAGGGCTATCTTGTTTTGCCTCCAAACAAACTCTCCTGCCTCTCTCATACGCCAACAAGTCTTCAATAAAGGTAAAACTGATTCAAATGTTCATTTATCCATTAAAATTAGTACTTTATATTATTTTCTCATTGTTTTCTGTACATAAAACCATAGTATTTATTCTTTAAAAAAATGAATTTTTTGTGAATATTTTTGGGTGAAACTCGGGGGTCCACTGTACATTATTTAGGCATGCACACTGGTCAGAGAGCCCGTCATAAGTCCGAGGCGTCGGTAAACGAGTACGTCGCTAAGCGAGGAGAGGCTGTATTTACATTACACAACCAATAAATTTAGAAATTAGTCAGAATATTTATATACTGTACAGCACTGTACAATATGCATGTGCAGTTCACAATTATTTGAAGTTACAGAAAACTTGTGCTCATGGTATCCCATCTTCAGTCTAACATACAGGTACTGTACATATATTTTAAATTTTCTATTGGCAGGAGCACTTCCTACTTCCTCTTCAATTCTAATCCAATATTCTGGCAATATTCACAAAGCAAAACTTGATTGTATCCCTGACATTTCTTTTTTTTTTTTTTACAATTGTGATCTCTTGATCTTACTGATGCTTCTGAGATATCTCCTTTAACTATTTTCTTGAGTACAAAGATATCTAGTGTCTCTTATCCTTCTCATGACCTTGAATGAGGCCATCATGTCTCCAATTTCCTATCAGCCAATAGGTACTTCTTTTTTATTGGCTTTCAGTATTTGTAAAAAAATTATATCTCCTAGATCCACTCTGTAGCATGACTTTAGACTATTTTTTATCTTTTTCATGTTTTCTAAGTGCAGACACCACACTATTGCTAAATATCCCAAGTTTAGCCTAAAATACATTGTATGCAGATCTAGTATTTCTCTATCCATAATTTTAAGTTTGCCAGCATAGGGATACCACTGAGTACAGTTTGTGGAAATATGCAAAAGTGAACAGTCAGCGGATTATGGAAAAAGCGTAGTCAGCGGATTACGGAAAAAGCGTACAGTCTGTGGATTACGGAAAAAGTGTACAGTCTCTGGATTACAGAAAAAGTGTACAGTCTGTGGATTACAGAAAAAGTGTACAGTCTGTGGATTACAGAAAAAGTGTACAGTCTGTGGATTACAGAAAAAGTGTACAGTCTGTGGATTACGGAAAAAGTGCACAGTCTGTGGATTATGGAAAAAGTGTACAGTCTGTGGATTACGGAAAAAGTGTACAGTCTGTGGATTACAGAAAAAGTGTACAGTCTGTGGTAAAACGATAAACAAAAAATTGTAGATCTGCCAGTGGTTTCCAGCATATTATCTCGCAAGACAGTTTCATCTTTAGTAAACTTCCATACAATTGTTAGCCTACCATAGTGAAAAAATTACAGTGATACCATAGAGTACACAAAAAAAAAGTGTACAGCTTGTGGAAATACGATAAAAGGAAAATGATAGAGTTGTCAGTGGTTGCCAGACTGAAAATTGCACAGGTCAAATACTCCTTTAGTAAACTGTTTACACCAGTTGGCCTACCATAGTTTAACCCTTTCAGGGTCGAGACCCCGATTCTTAACTCTCTCTCAGGGTCGAAACATTTTCGGAAAAAAAAAAATTATTTTTTCTTATGAAATGATGGAGAATCTTTTTCCGATCATAACGCCACCAAAATTATGAAATTTGATCGAAAACTAACGGAATTGTGCTCTCGCGAAGTTTACGGTATCGATGCTATTTACGCATCGGCGATTTCGCCAACTTTGAGCCCTATTTTCGGCAAATTCCAATGTTTCAGTCTACTACAATTATAGTTATTTCTCTAGAACTCCATTTCTTCTATCGATTGAGTACAAGAAACTGCCAATTTATCGATTTCAACTACCCAATAAGGTGGTCAGAAATTGGCAATTTCTCCAATTTCACACAAATTTCAAAAGATGCCAATTTCAAAATAGGGTCCAGAATAAACGAGACAGACATTCCTGGCACTCGAATAACATTTTATCTGTCCATTAGTCACGTCTCCAGGCCCCTCTTACATTACTTTTGCTTTCCATTTTGAATTTTTATTCTCACAATAAATTGAAGATTTATTATTATGTATACTACTGCATCATTGTAAAAATGGTATAAATGACATCAGCACACGTGTGCAAGAATATTAGAGTCGACAGTTGATGTGTATTGTATGTGTGGCATGATTTGTTTACTCTTGAACATCGCCAAAAATCGAACATTTTTGCTAATTTGCGCTCAATTTCTAGGTACTTGTCATTGAGAAACCAATCAAAATTATCTCTATTTCTCTAACATATCTTCTATTCTATCAAATGAGACCCCGAAAACGAGAATATAATCATAAATACCATACGAAAATAGACTGCAAAGTCGCTGTTTTAAACTAAAAATACGGTCTAAGTTTTTTTTTCCTCATTATGCTCTGTGTGGTGCAGGATTTTTTTTATACTGCGCACACTGACCGCACAGACCCATTCTCTCACATCTAGGCCTACCAGCCTGTTTCTGCTTGATTTGAGGGCGCTAGAATTTAGGCGTACTAGTACGTCAAACGCCCTGGCATGTAAGCCGTACTAGTACGTCAAAAACCCTCAAAGGGTTAATAATAGTGATGCCATAGTGTTTGGTGTGGTGGATAGAAAAAATGAAAAGTGACGTGAAATATAAGAATATACGAGCTCCAAATCAGCCAGGTTGTACAAGAGCTGCTAGTGGTCACCAATTCACCAACATGCAAGTCAAATACTTTTACCAGTAAACTTTTCATATCAAACTACTTTTTTTTTAGTAGACTTTTACACCACCTATCCAATATTAAAAAAATTACCACCATGAAAATCTGTCAGGTGCGGATCTAATACCAAGTGAGATGTCAGCTGGGTAGAATGTAATTTCTGCGAACAAAAAATAAAAAATGGAGTTATGACTCTTGTGCAAATATACACCAATCTACCACAAATATTAAAACAGGGAAATGTTTCTGTCTGTTAAAGTGACATGAGGCAATGGGAGCAAATCTCATTTATACTAAAAGACAGAAACACCAACAAAAAATTTACCTTTTTTGGAAAATTTGACAGATTTGCATTACAGTTAGGAAAGTAAAGGGAGTGAGTCAGCTGAAGCTGTCACCCTTGGTGCTGTCTTTTAAGACAATGCCTGTAAAAATATAAAAATGCAAGACAGTGAACCAGATGGAGATAATGGTGATAGTATTGTAGTTGTAGGAAATGACCAAGACATAAAAGATCCAGAAATACAAAATAGAAATACTGCAGATGGAGAAAAAAGAGATGATGCTTCGGGGAAGCGTGTTGATATACCATCAGAAGTAACTGGTGGTGGTACTGATATTAGTACAGGTACTGCAGACAGTGGCAGGTCAAGAAAAACTGCAGTAGGGAACCCAGTCTCAAGAAATCCTGGCAAACAGAAATCAATTTTTTGTAAATTCTATGCCTTGGTTATCTGTAGGAATGGAATATCTGGGAAAACAGGTGTGATGTGCAATTATAACCATCAAAAAAAAAAAAATGCCACGACCACATGACCAAAGGAGTATGCAATTCTTCTCCTTGCAAACTACATTAGAACCTTGGTTGTCAAATGGATTAGTTGTCGAACAAATCGGTTTTTGAACAAGGGATTTGGTCCTGGTTTTCGTATGTGGTCTTGGTTGTCAACCGACAACGCTCGCATCACGTGATCACCAGACAGAGTCCACAGCATGGGTCTCAATATAGTGACTAATGCATGTGCTGTAAACATCTCTAGCTCTTGCTGAGCATCTTGTGAAGGTAATGAAACCAAAAGTACGAAATTGATGTAAAACTTACAAAATTACGGCATTGCGAAGTTAGTGGTCTCTCGGTGATATTTACGCATCAGCAATTTCGTCCAATTTGAGCCCTATTTTGGGCCAATTCCACTGTTCCAGTTAACCAAACTCATAGCTGTGTGGATGGGTGAGAGTTTGGACCAGACTAGCTTGTACTACCAGGTCAGTAGCCGTACTAATTCCTTAAGTGGAGGTGACCTGACCAGGTGGCTGGCTAGATAATTATATGAGTGGGTGCGGTTGGGTGTGAGTTGGTCCTGACTAGCTTGTGCTACTAGGTCAGATGCAGTGCTCCTTCCTTAAGTGAATGTAACCTGACCTGGCTGGGTCGGGGCATTGGCTTAAGCCGTTGGAGACTTGACCTGCCTCGCATGGGCCAATAGGCCTGCTGCAGTGTTCCTTCTTTCTTATGTTATGTTCTTAACTCCTTTTATTCTATCGATTGAGTACAAGAAACTGCCTATTTACCTATTTCAACTACCCAATAAAGTGATCTGAAATTACTAATTTGGCCAATTTCACACAAAATTCAAGAAAGGCCAATTTCAAAATAGGGTCCAGCATAAACAATGCAGACATTCCTGGCACTGAAGTAACATTTTATCTATTCATTAGTCATATCTCCAGGCCCCTCTTATATTACGCTTGCTTTTCATTTTGAATTTTTATTCACACAAAAAATAGAAGAAAATTTACTGTTATTCAGAATACTGCATAACTGTAAAGTGGACCCCCGGATATTGTAGTCGTCGGATTTCATAATACAGTGGACCCCCGGTTTTCGTAATTTTTTCGTTCCAGAATGCTGTTCAAGTGCCATTACCAAATTAATTTATTCCCATACGGAATAATGTAAATTAGACTAGTCCTTTTAGACCCCCAAAAATACACTTACAAAAGCACTTACAAAAATACACTTACATAATTGTTCGAGTTTGGAGCATCAGAACACCGGGGGTCCACTGTATTCGGTAATCGTAACATTTTTTCGTTAAAATATTGGCTCGGTGATTGTCATTTAGCTCAATAATAGTTGTTCAACCCGAACACGTACGAGCGGCACCACACACCATTCCACACAATTTACAGTCAGTCTGGCATTGTTTATTAGCGAGTGACCGTCACCCCACGCGTTCATACGATACATTTCATAATATTCCATTCTTTTTAGTGCTTGCAACTGCTAAATAAGCCACCATGGGCCCAAAGAAAGCTCCTAGTGCCAGCACTTTGGTAAATGGCTGAGAGAGAGGGGAGAATGTGCCTTCTTCAGTGATTCAGTGATTCTACGATATGTTACGATACTAAAGCAGCAGGAGTCGATAAAGGCTATAGCGCCAGCCAGCGATAAAGTGTAGCAATAACAGTGTAGCAAGTAAGTTAAGCGATTAATCAATAGAAAAAGGACAACACGAAACTAACTCCTCCAATGTTGTTGGAGGTATATAGGGTGACTCACAATACCGCCCCCTCTGCTGCCGCCATCACCACCACTATGTAAGGCTTATCTTTCAGTGGCCCTTATACACCCAACAACAAACAACACAACACATCTCGTCACATACGTAATGACATATTTTGTTCATTCTAGAGTATGTATCATGTTTCTATGTTATTAATATTGTATACATATTATGTCATATTAGATGAATTGTGCTAGATAAATAAGCTGTAGAGTTGATATTAGTGTCATATTGAAGGACTATCTTGTCCTGTCTCCAAACACACTCCCCTGCTGCCGCAACAATTCCTAACCTATGCCATTATTATTATAATCAAATAGAAGCGCTAAACCACAGGGGTCATAAAGCACTCCAGGTTATTGCAGGATGCAGGGAGAATGGGTTGTAAGAGGGAGATGGATGATTAGTAGGGTATGGAGTGCAGCAGGACAGTGAATAGTGCAGGGATAGAGGGTAGCAAGAGATCGAGGGACTGAGGGAGGTGCTAGAGGTATAATCTTCAGAGTTTGTGTAGTAAGTCAGTTAAAAAGTCAACGAGAGAGTCAGGATTAAAGGAGGGTCCATCAGGAAGAAGGGAAGGTAAAGAAAGGGCCGCAGAGCAAAGACGCCGTTGGAGGTAAATTCTGCGTGCTCGTTGATAGAGTGGGCAGTCCAACAGAATATGTCGAACAGACACTGGAACCTGACAATGCTCACAGAGAGGGGCAGGGAGCCTCTCCATGAGATACCCGTGAGTAAGACGAGTTTGGCCGATGCGAAGACGGGAGAGTGTAGTCTCCCAACCCCGACATGGGTGACAAGAAGAAGGCCAGAAACCTATAATCGGTTTAATAGAATGAAGTTTGTTATTTAGCAGGTCAGACCAGCGTTGTTGCCAACGGGTGCGAAGGTGGGTAGCAATGACAGCAAAATAGTCTGTGAAAGGAACACCTCTATATGAAACTGGGAGGTCATGTACTGCTGACCGCGCAGCAGTGTCTGCCTGTTTATTGCCCTGTACGTCAACATGACCAGGGACCCAACAAAAAACAATATCTTTGTGTTTGCTAAAGATACGGCGTAACCAAAGTTGGATACGAAGAACTAGGGGGTGAGGTGTATCAATTTTACGGATAGCCTGTAAACCACTAAGGGAGTCTGAAACGACCACAAATGGTGACACAGGCATAGATGCAATACGGATAAGTGCCACAAGAATGGCATACAATTCAGCCGTAAAGATGCTAGCCGAGGGTAACAGATGCCCTTGCACGATGCTGTCCGGGAAGACTGCTGCGAGTCCGACACCGTCAGATGACTTTGAACCATCGGTGTATACTGCGATGGCATGGGAATGAGAACGGAAGTGGTCTAGAAAAAAAGAGCGAGAAGCTGCCGTAGGTAGTTGGGCTTTCGCGCAAGGTAGAGGAATAGAACAGACACGAACAGCAGGAACTTCCCAAGGGGGTAGGGGAAAGGGAGATGTCACATGAACGTATAAAGGTGGCAGTTGAAGGGAAGACAAGAGTGAATGTAGACGAAGAGGAAAGGGACGAAGTAAACAGGGGCGACGGACAAATAAAGAGTGCCTACTAACATCTGTGACAATCCTATACATGAAAGGATTGCGGAGGTTATGGGAGCGAACATAATAGCGAATGCAATGTGCATCACAATGATCGGACAAGGATGGAATGTTCGCTTCTACATAGAGGCTCTCAACTGGGGAAGAACGAAATGCAACAAGGCATAAATGCAATCACTGGTGATGAATGGGATTAAAGCTGGAATGAGTAGCAGGGGAGGCCGCCGAATATATCTGGTCACCATAATCGAGTTTCGATAAAATTAGGGCTGAATGCAGGCGGAGGAGAGTGCTACGATCAGCCCCCACGAAAGATGTGCGAGGGTTTTTAGGAGGTTCAGCCGGCTATGACAAGTTGCCTTCAGAGAGGTAATGTGAGGTTTCCAGGACAATCGACGGTCAAACAGGAGGCCGAGAAACCTGACTATCACATTCTGAGATACGTGAGCCGTATAGGAACAACGGATGATCAGAGACCACTGAATGTCTAGTAAACATAATTTGATGAGTTTTGCTACAAGAAAATTTAAACCCGTGAGAGGTGGCCCAATCAGAAACTCGGTTGATGGCATGCTGGAGGAAAACTGCACCCGTACAAGCTATAGCCAAGTCATCCACATAAAGCGATGACCAAATGTTGGATGGGAGAACTGATGCCAAATTATTTATAGCAAGGAGAAATAGTGTTGTGCTCAGAACACAACCCTGGGGGACATCTTCAGCTTGGACAAAGTCCGGGGAAAGCTCATTACTAACCCGGACACGGAAAAGTCTTTCAGTTAAGAAAGCCTTAAGGAAAAATGGTAGATTGCCTCAGAGGCCTAAGGAGTGGGCCTGAGTCAAGATATTATACTTCCAAGTTGTGTCATAAGCCTTCTCAAGATCGAAAGACGGCGATAACCGAGTGGTTATTGGCAAAGGCATTACGAATATACGTATCCAAGCGCAGTAAGGGGTCAATGGCAGAACGGCCCTTACGAAAGCCATATTGACTAGTGGAGAGACTACTGAGTCTCTAAATACCACATCAAACGTCTATTAACTAGACGTTCCATCACCTTGCAAACTGCACTGGTAAGAGCGATGGGACGGTAGTTGGAGGTATCATGTCCCGTAGTACCCGGTTTGCGAAAAGGAAGAACAATAGCAAACTTCCACAGCTGGGGAATAACTCCTTGCGACCAAATAAGATTAAATACAGTTGTAAGAGGACTACAAGGGCTGACTGATGTAAATGCTGTAGCATACAAATATGAATGCCGTCAGGCCCAGCTGCCGATGATCGACAAGCAGTGTGTGTTGCCTCCAGTTCCAGAAGTGTAAAAGGCACATTATAAGATTCTAAGGGCTCTAACTCTCTGGCAGACTTTGAGGAAAGAAACGAGAGGCATAGATGGAGCCCCTGAGAAATACGGACCAGATGATTACCAAGTTCGGTGGCAACGTCAAGAGGGTTTGCTATATCGACACAGGCAACCTGAAGAATAGGAGCCGGGTTGGGGGAGAATTTACCACTCAGTTTCCGTACTTTTTTCCAGACTGCACTCACAGAGGAAGCCGAAGTGATGGTAGAAACAATCCCGCCAGCAAGTGCGTTTAGCGTCATGGATGACACGGCGAGCGACCGCTCTCTTCTGCTTAAAATCAAGAAGTTTCGCTGTGGTTCTGTTGTACCAATACCTGCCCCACTCAGCCCATTTCAAACGTACTGCCCGGGCACAAGCAGGAGACCACCAAGGCACGCACTTCTAAGAATGCTTGCCCAAGGTTTGGGGTATAGAATGTGAAGCTGTGGTTAAGACTGAGGTCGAGAAGAGGTGTAAAATCTCATCAATGGAGGATGAGGAAGGAGCCTCATTAACCCTTTCAGGGTCGCAAGGCCCTCTCCCAAACACATTCTCAGGGTCGCAAATTTTTGGAAAAAAAAAATTATTTTTTCTTATGAAATAATAGAGAATATTTTTCCAATTATAACGCCACCAAAATTATGAAATTTGATCGAAGACTAACGGAATCATGCTTTTGCAAATTAGCGGTATCGATGACATTTACGCATGGGCAATTTCGCCCACTTTGAGCCCTATTTTCGGCACATTCCAATGTTTCAGTCTACTAAAATTATAGCTATTTCGCTAGAACTCCATTTCTTCTATCGATTGAGTACACGAAACCGCCTATTTACCAATTTCAACTACCCAAAATAGTGGTCAGAAAATGGCAATTTGGCCAATTTCACACAAATTTCAAACAATGGCAATTTCAAAATAGGGTCCAGAATAAACAAGGCAGACATTCGTGGCACTAAAATAACATCATCTCTGTTCATTAGTCACGTCTCCAGGCCCCTCTTACATTACTTTTGCTTTCCATTTTGAATTATTATTCTCACAAAAAATAGAAGATTTACTGTTATGTATACAACTGCATCATTGTAAAAATGGTATAAATAATATCAGCGCACTTGTGCAAGAATATTAGACTCGCCAGTTGATGTGTATTGGACGCATGGTGTGATTTGTTTACTCTTGAACATCGGCCAAAATCAAACATTTTCGCTAATTTGCGCTCAGTTTCAAGGTACAGTGGTACCTCGACTTACGATATTTTTTCATTCCAGAATGCTGTTCAAGTGCCATTACAAAACGAATTTATCTCCTTAAGAAATGTTGTAAAATAGACTAGTCCTTTTAGACCCCCAAAATTACACTTACAAAAGCATTTAAAAAAATAAACTTACATAAAAGGGTGAGTTTGGGGACCATCGTAAGTCGAGGTACCACTGTACTTGTCATCGTGAAACCAGTCAAAATTATCTCCATTTCTGTAATATATCATTCATTCTATCAAATGAGACCAAGAAAACGAGAATACAAGCATAAATACCATACGAAAATAGACTGCAAAGTCGCTGTTTTAAACCAAAAACACGGTCAGAGTTTTTTTCCTCATTATGCACTGTGTGGTGTAGGATTTTTTTTATACTGCACACACTGACCGCACAGACCCATTCTCTCACATCTAGGCCTAACAGCCTGTTTCTGCTTGATTTGAGGGCGCTAGAATTTAGGCGTACTAGTACAACGAAAACCCTGGCGTCTAAGCCGTTCTAGTACAGCTGAAACCCTGAAAGGGTTAAAAGCAGTTAGACACACTTAAAGGTCCCAATTCGCCCGGTCAAACTGCCAGTGTGGGCTACGAGGAGGTGGTGAATACGAAGGAGAAGTAAGGATGATTGGAAAATGATTGCTGTCATGCAAGACCGGGAGGACAGACCAGGTGAAGTATAGTACAGTTGAGGAAGAGCAGACCGAGAGATCGATGCAAGAGAAAGAATGAGTACAAGGATCAAAATGGGTGGGAGTACCCGTATTTAAAACATGGAGGGGGAGAGAAGCAAGAAAAGCCTCTAACTGAATGCCACGGGAGTCACAGTGAGATCCCCCTATAGAAAATGGTGGGTATTAAAATAGCCAAGTAACAGAAGTGGTGGCAGTAAGGTAGAAAGCAGAAAGGCAACATCTGGGATAGATAATGCCTAAGAAGGAGAGAGATACAAAGAACAGATTGAATACCACTTATTCAAGTGGATACAGGCTGCAGTGTAATGCAGCGAAGTATGAACAAAGAGCTGACGGTATGGAATATCAGTGCATATATGAAGGGCACTTTCATTAAAGGTTCCATCGGAAAAAAGGATCCGATGAATATAATAAATCATAGCCCGAGATGGGATGGATAACAGAGGAGTGTAATTTGGGTTCTTGTAAACAAACACCACCAAGGGAAAACTGGGAGAGCAACTCCTGAAGCTCACCCCGGTTACCTCTGAAGCCATGGATATTCCACTGCAAATAAGCCATGATTTGTAAAGAGAAAGATATAAGAAATCTGCAGGTAAAGGTATCTACGGACTAGAAGTGTTAGAAAAGTCCACGTGGTGGCAGCGGAAAATGTTCAAGCAGTGAAGGAATGGGACGCTGTGAAGAAAGGAGTTGTACAGACAGAGGAGGAACAGGAGGTGGATCGGAGTCCATCAATGGTCTAGTCTCATTAGTATATTCTGAGATAGCTTCAAGTGTTCCGGAAGACAAGGACGTTATATGGGAGACACTAGTGGAGATAGAAGGAGGAGGGTCTACCTGGAGTCTACCTGGAGAGAATTCCAGGGGTCAACGCCCCCGCGGCCCGGTCCGTGACCAGGCCTCATGTTGGATCAGAGCCTGATCAACCAGGCGGTTACTGCTGGCCACACGCAGTCCAACGTACGAACCACAGCCCGGCTGGTCAGGTATCGACTTTAGGTGCCTGTCCAGTGCCTGCTTGAAGACAGCCAGGGGTTTGTTGGTAATCCCCCTGATGTATGCTGGGAGGCAGTTGAACAATCTTGGGCCCCTGACACTTATTGTGTTGTCCCTCAACGTGCTAGTGGCACCCCTGCTCTTCATTGGGTGGATGTTACATCGCCTGCCGAGTCTTTTGCTTTCGTAGGGAGTGATTTTTGTGTGCAAGTTTGGTACTAAGCCCTCGAGAATTTTCCATGTGTATATAATAATGTATCTCTCCCGCCTGCGTTCTAGAGAGTACAGGTTTAGGAACTTCAAGCGTTCCCAGTAGTTGAGGTGGTTTATCGCACTTATGCGTGAGGTGAAGGTTCTCTGCACATTTTCAAGGTCAGCAATTTCACCCGCCTTGAAAGGTGCCGTTAGTGTGCAGCAATATTCCAGCCTAGATAGAACAAGCGATCTGTAAAGTGTCAACATGGGCTTGGCATCCCTGGTTTTGAAGGTTCTCATTATCCATCCTGTCATTTTTCGAGCAGATGCAATTGCTACTTTGTTATGGTCCTTGAAGGTGAGATCCTCTGACATGATCACTCCCAGGTCTTTGACATTAGTTTTTCGCTCTATTGTGTGGTTTGAATTAGTTTTGTACTCCGATGAGATTTTAATGTCTTCACGTTTTCCGTATCTGAGTAATTGAAATTTCTCATCATTGAACTTCATATTGTTTTCTGCAGCCCATTT
>WNWK01035480.1:0-19743 GCA_009830355.1 Cherax destructor | reverse complement strand
TTCATCCACCACCGCCATAAACAACTGGTCCCTCACTCTGGGGTCAAATTGTCCCCCAAAGGTACAGTTCACAGCCAATGCTTTTAAATCTGTATATAATTCATGCAAGGACTCACCCTGTCGTTTCTTCCTCTGCTGAAAAGCCAACAAACTGCGGTGGTAGGCTGGTTTCACTGCATAATAACTTTTCAGTGCCGCTACCAAGTCGTCGTAACGCTTCGTGTGTGGTAAATCTGGTGCACACACATTACCTAAAACACTGTAAGTTTCTGATCCCAGGGACACTAGCAAGAAATTCCTCTTGTTATCTTGCTCTTTAATTCCTAAGTGAGCGAAATTGGCTTCCAACAAGCTTAGCCAGAGCTCCAAAGAAATCTTACGTGGCTCTGATGATCCCATCCTCGTCGCCACTGTAGTGGTTGTAGGTTATTGAAACGCTGAGTAACCATAACAATGTACTCTCCAAAGCCGCTCCATAACAACAACAACAATAACAACACAATTATAAATGACTGAACCAAACAAACATAGTATTCAATCCTACTGCTCCCAACCCCTTACACAGGGAGTGTAGCGGGCATGTAGGGAGTGTAGCGGGCATGCAGGGAGTGTAGCAGGCATGCAGGGAGTGTAGCATTCATGCAGGGAGTTTAGCATTCATGTAGGGAGTGTAGCAGGCATGCAGGGAGTGTAACATTCATGCAGGGAGTGTAGCATTCATGCAGGGAGTGTAGCATTCATGCAGGGAGCGTAGCATTCATGCAGGGAGTGTAGTATTCATGCAGGGAGTGTAGCAGGCTTGCATTGAGTGTAGCAGGCATGCAGGGAGCATAGCAGGCATGCAGGGAGTGCAGCAGGAAGGCAAGGATTTGTTACCTGATGTCTTTATAGAAGGGGATTTCCCTTCCAAACAATGAAAAAACTTCCATCCTCTCCCCTCCTCCCGTCTTCCACACATCAACAACTCTTCAATAAATGTAAGTGACATGTTTTTGTACTATTATTTCTTTATTTCTCATTGTTTTGTGTGTAATTTAATGTCTATATGTTGTAAAAAAATATTTTATTTCAATACTTTTGGGTGTCTGGAATGGATTAATTTTATTTCCATTATTTCTTATGGGGAAAATAGATTCGAAGTTCGTTATATTCGGTGTTCATTAAGCCCTCTGGAATTGATTAATCACGAGAACTGGGGGCTCACTGTACTACATAAATTTAATTGTTATCATGTCTGCTAATAAGATGTCCTGTAGCTGGGTTGACCATGGCAGCCTGATATTCAATCAACTAGACATATTTCTATACCCCTTTAGGAAAGTTAACATGGGCCACCACTGTGACCACAAATGCTAACATCCTTATGGTGTATAGACATATACCTAGTTGGATGAATTTTATTAGATAAGCATGGTCCAGTGGATAGTACAAAGGTCTGCAAGTTTTAGCACTTGCCATGAGTTTGAGCCCCATCCGCTCTGTTGTTGTCAGTAAGAATAGGTTAGGTTAGGTTTGGTTAGATTAGGTTTGGTTAGGTTAAGTTAGGTTAGGTTAACTTAGGTTTGGGTAAGTTAACATATATTTACCAAGGTAGACATATTTTCTTCATTTGAATATTTAATTAGGCCATGTTTCACTTGGCAAGGGAAACATAACCTAAGTAGCTAAGCACTGCAGATTTGTTTTTTATCCAAAATTGATTATCATTATTCACATGCAGTGGACAGTCATAATTTGCTCGGGTTACATTCCTCAAAACTGCACAACCAAAGATTTCATGACTTATGAACTGAAAGACTTGGGGAAAAAATAGGGTTGTGTTTCTCAGACCTCCATCTTTAATAGGGATGTATTGGATGTGAAAATTTAGATATCCGCGAATGCGGATGTGTATACGGATGTCTTACTTATTTTGTGGATGCGGATACGGATGTAAGAAATTGTGCGGATGTTGATGCGGATGTAAGAAATTTTGCGGATGTTCCGTGGATTTCGGATGCAGATGCATATGCAGATATCTATTTACAGTAAAATGTGGATGCGGATGCAGATGTGAGAAATTATGCGGATGTTCTGCGGATGCGGATATCCGATACATCACTAATGTCTAAGACCTGGGGAAAGGCAGTTGTTTAAGAGTTTCTTTCATAACATTAGTGGTATAGAATAATATGTTAATGAATTAGACATATGTTCAGTACCTGGATTTCTTTATTTTGAAATGATTTCACCAACCAGCATCTTTTTAATTTCAATAGAGCTTTTTAAGTGGAGACAGCATATTCCTTGCACAGAAAGTAGGAAGTGTTTTGTATGAATGACCCTCAAAACCACCAGCACTTGCATCATCATTCAGTATTTTTATCGCACACATTCTTGTTTAAAATAGGTTAAAAAAAAAGTGACAAGAATTTTTTTTTGTCCTCATTGCTACAGAAATGTGTAGATAAAGTTAATGGGTCCCTTACAGCCTACTGTGGCCTCCACCTCACTATGTCATTATCAGTACAATTTTCTCTTAATATAATTTTCAGACTTTATTATCAATCAACAACATTTTTAAATATTATATGAATGCAGTTAGCATAGGTAAATAACAGTTTAAGGCACAAGAATGTTACATTAGTTGTGCAAGTTACATTAGTTGTGCAAGTTACATTAGTTGTGCAAGTAATCTACCAGCCTTAACAACCAATATCACCTATCTCAATTCTAGCTACAATTTCAACCACAATTTTCTTAAAAATTGTAAGAGTTTCATGGCTAATTATGTTGGCACCTCCAGTATCTCTATTATTCCTTTTGGATGCCAAGATTAATATTCAGAGATGGAGCAAAGTGATGATATGAATGAAAATAGAGAGGATAACCAGATAGAGACCATCATAGGTATCCAGAGTCTGGTAATTAATTTATTGACACCAAGCATTGATGCTCTGCCTCCCACACCTTGCTAAAGGGGTGGAGGGATGCTCCATCAAGTATAATGTATTCTACTAATTCCATGTCAGCAAACCTTAATGGTGCCATATTGAAAAGGAAAAATTTAAATCTCAGAATATTAAGATAAGATTTTGTTTGGAGTTTTAACCAGGAGTGTTAGCCACCCAGGATAACCCAAAAAAGTCAGTGTATTATCGAGGACTGTCTTTGTATTGAGGTCCTTTAATCTTGTCCCCAGTATGCGACCCACAGCAGTCAACTAACACCCAGGTTGAGGAATGAGACACTTACACAACATATGGAAACATAAGATTCTTTACACAGTGGCTTCATCAGTCCAATAGCTTGATCACTAGTGCACTTAGCTCACACACTGAGGTCTGGAGATCGAATCCCTGGTACGGCTGGAAAACATTAGGACGTGTTTCCTTAAGACACTGCTGTCCATGTTCACCCATCAGTATAATGGGTACCTGTGTGTTAGTCGACTTGTGTGAGTCGCATCCTGGGACAAAATTAACCTAATTTGCCCGAAATGCTCTGCATAACAAGTGGCTTTCTATATACAGTGGACCCCCGAGTTTCGGTCACCTCGGAAATCGAACAATTATGTAAGTATAATATTGTAAGTGCTTCTGTAAGTGTATTTTTGGGGGTCTGAAATGGACTAACCTACTTGACATTATTCCTTAAGGGAGTAAATTCATTCGATAATGGCACTTGAGCAGCCTTCTGGAATGAATTACAGTATGACCAAAACTCGGGGGTCCACTGTATGTAGTAGTATGTCATTGATGTTAGCTAGACCTGTATACCTTGTACATGTACTTGTAGAAATAAAGATATACAGTGGACCCTCGGTTTTCGTCGATAATTCTTTCCAGAATGCTGTTAGAGTGCTGTTACCGAACGAATTTGTTCCCATAAGGACGAATGTAAATTAGATTAGTTGTTTCAGACCTTCAAAAATACACTTACAAAAGCACTTACAAAAATACACTTACATAATTGTTCGAGTTGGGAGCTGTACAAAAACCGAGGGTCCACCGTATATTATTACATCAGTCCAGACACAGCAACATCATGGGATCTTGATACATACAAGGAATTCTTCAACACTTGTCCAACCTTTGGACAAAAACCTACTTACACTGGTGGATGGTTCCACTGTGATCCTGCCTCCTCCTGCTTCCACTCACCTGACTATAGCATACAGTGAAACCCTTGTATCCACTGATTCAGTATCCATGGTTTCAGTTATCCACAGTTTACTGTGGCCCAAGAATACCTGTTAATTTTACATAATAATGACCCCAAAATGCAATAGAGAAGCTGGCATTTCTTCAAAGCCGTGAAGTGCTTCTCATTAGTGAAAAAGTGATAATTCTCCAATTATTGTGCATAATTTACGAATTAAACTTTATAATTGGTATGTATAGGATGTACAGTGGACCCCCGAGTAACGTAAAAACTTCATTCCAGAAGCCTGGTCAAGCGCCATTACCGAACGAATTTACTCCCTTAAGGAATACTGTCACATAGGTTAGTCTATTTCAGACCCCCAAAAAATACACTTCCACAAGCCCTTACAATATTATACTTACATAGGGGTCCACTGTAAGTAAAAATGTTATTTTACTTACTAGGTGAAGAGAGTGGTGAGAGAGTGCAAAAGAAGAGCGGATGAAAGAATGGGAGAGGCTCTGTCAAGAAATTTTGCTGAAAACAAGAAAAAATTTTGGAGTGAGATAAACAAGGTAAGAAAGCCTAGGGAACGAATGGATTTGTCAGTTAAAAATAGAGTAGGGGAGTTAGTAGATGGGGAGCTGGAGGTATTGGGTAGATGGCGGGAATATTTTGAGGAACTTTTAAATGTCGATGAAAAAAGGGAGGCGGTAATTTCATGTACTGGCCAGGGAGGTACAACATCGTTTAGGAGTGAAGAAGAGCAGGATGTGAGTGTGGGGGAGGTGCGTGAGGCATTACGAAGAATGAAAGGGGTAAAGCAGCTGGAACTGACGGGATCATGACAGAAATGTTAAAAGCAGGGGGATATAGTGCTGGAGTGGTTGGTATTTTTGTTTAATAAATGTATGAAAGAGGGAAGGTACCTAGGGATTGGCAGAGAGCATGTATAGTTCCTTTATATAAAGGGAAGTGGGATAAAAGAGAGTGTAAAAATTATAGGGGAATAAGTTTACTGAGTATACCAGGTAAAGTGTATGGCAGGGTTATTATTGAAAGAATTAGAGGTAAGACAGAGAGTAGGATTGCAGATGAGCAAGGAGGCTTTAGAGTGGGTAGGGGATGTGTAGATCAAGTGTTTACAGTGAAGCATATATGTGAACAGTATTTAGATAAAGGTAGAGAAATTTTCATTGCATTTATGGATTTAGAAAAGGCATATGATAGAGTGGATAGGGGAGCAATGTGGCAAATGTTGCAAGTGTATGGAATATGTAGTAAGTTACTGAAGGCTGTAAAGAATTTTTATGAGGATAGTGAGGTTCAGGTTAGGGTGTGTAGGAGAGAGGGAGATTACTTCCCGGTAAAAGTAGGTCTTAGACAGGGATGTGTAATGTCACCATGGTTGTTTAATATATTTATAGATGTGGTTGTAAAGAAGTAAATGCTAGGGTGTTGGGGAGAGGGGTGGGATTAAATTATGGGGAATTAAATGCAAAATGGGAGTTGGCACAGTTACTTTTTGCTGATGATACTGTGCTTATGGGAGATTCTAAAGAAAAGTTGCAAAGGTTAGTGGACGAGTTTCGGAGAGTGTGTAAAGGTAGAAAGTTGAAAGTGAACATAGATAAGAGTAAGGTGATGAGGGTATCAAATGATTTAAATAAAGAAAAATTGGATATCACATTGGAGAGAGGGATTATGGAAGAAGTAAATGTTTTCAGATATTTGGGAGTTGATGTGAAGGATGAAGTTAACCATAGAATTGATGAAGGAAAAAAGGTGAGTGGTGCGTTGAGGTATCTGTGGAGACAAAAAACGTTATCCATGGAGGCAAAGAAGGGAATGTACGAAAGTATAGTGGTACCAACACTCTTATATGGGTGTGAAGTATGGGTTGCAAATGTTGCAGCGAGGAGGAGGCTGGAGGCAGTGGAGATGTCCTGTCTAAGGGCAATGTGTGGTGTAAATATTATGCAGAAAATTCGGAATGTGGAAATTAGGAGAAGGTGTGGAGTTACTAAAAGTATTTGTCAGAGGGCTGAAGAGGGGTTGTTGAGGTGGTTTGGTCATTTAGAGAAAATGGATCAAAGTAGAATGACTTGGAGAGCGTATAAATCTGTAGGGGAAGGAAGGCGGGGTAGGGGTTGTCCTAGAAAAGGTTGGAGGGAGGTGGTAAAGGAGGTTTTTTCGGCGAGGGGCTTGGACTTCCAGCAAGCATGTGTGAGCTTGTTAGATAGGAATGAATGGAGACGAAATTTTTTTGTTGGAGTGTGAGCAGGGTAACATTTTGTGAAGGGATTCAGGGAAACCAGTTAATTGATTTAGTTGGACTTGAGTCCTGGAAATGGGAAGTACAATGCCTGCACTTTAAAGGAGGGGTCTGGGATAGTGACAGCTGGGAGTGACTATTCTCAGCTGTCGTATCTGAGCGCCTCTGCAAAGACAGTGATTATGTATGAGTGTGGTGAAAGTGTTGAATGATGATGAAAGTATTTTCTTTTTGGGGATTTTCTTTCTTTTTGGGTCACCCTGCCTTGGTGGGAGACGGCCGACTTGTTGAAAAAAACAACAACCCTACATCCATACTAAATTCCACCACACAATTTGGATCTCACCACTTGTACACTAAATGTAGATATTCCAAAGATTAATCATTTTATTTTTTAACAAATTTGTCTCCCACCGAGGCAGGGTGACCCAAAAACAAGAAACAAAAGAATTCAAAAAATCATAATAACATGATTGCAAACAAACCACAGTATGAGCGGGGATTGAACCTGTGGTGAGTGAGTCACAAAACTCCAACCACTGTGCCATCTGGCTACAATAAGATTCATTTAATTAGGTATATTTATACACCATAGGAAGGTTAGCATAGGCACCACTGTGACCACAAATGCAAGTTTTTATGGATAAATCTCACAAAAGCGGGAGATTCACCTGTAAAAACTTACATTTGTGGTCACAATGGTGCCTATGCTAACCTTCAGTATTGTGTATAAATATACAGTGGTACCCCGACTTACGATATTTTTTCATTCCAGAATGCTGTTCATGTGCCATTACCAAACGAATTTATCTCCATAAGAAATGATGTAAAATAGACTAGTCCTTTTAGACCCCCAAAATTACACTTACAAAAGCATTTAAAAAAATCAACTTACATAAAAGAGTGTGTTTGGGGACCATCGTAAGTCGGGGTACCACTGTACCTAGTTGGATAAATCTTATGGTAGCCAGCTGGCCCAGTGGCTAATGTGTCAGTCTTGAGTTTTACAACTCACTCTCCATGGGTTTAATCCCCGCCCATACTGTCGTTTAAGAAACAAAAGGTTTTCCTCTGAATATATTTAGTAATTTATACAGGAGAAAGAGTTATCAGCCTTTTGTTCCTGGCATTTTAGTTGAGTCTTATGTCATGCACGGCTTACAGTGGAAGGATTCTTCTCTGCTTCCCCTGGGGCTTGAAAAATTTATATTCAACAAAAAATGTAATGTAGCATTAAAATGAAATGAGCACCTCGGAAACTGTGTCAGGGAAACGTAGTGACAGCTGCCCACTCTGATTGTGGCTCCAGCAATGTTGTGAGACTGCAGATTTCTTAGGTTCTGTAATTTATCAGGAATAAAGTTTTCCTCTCTTTACATTGTTGTGGTTGTCTCCTGCTGATATGAAGAAGGTTGATGTAGCCCTGTGTAGTACAGTGGTACCCCGGATTTCGTACAGCTCTCAACTCGAACAATTATGTAAGTGTATTTTTGTAAGTGCTTTTGTAAGTGTATTTTTGGGGGTCTGAAACGGACTAATCTAATTTACATTTGTCCTTATGGGAACAAATTTGTTCGGTAACGGCACTCGAACAGCATTCTGGAACGAATTAAGCTCAGAGGTAAGGCACTATAATGGATCAGTAAACAGTGAGCGATTGTTATGGAAAAGATATTAAAATAGGCATGTGTGATGAGTGGGGTTCCAAAGGATCAGTAATAGGACCTGTACTACTACAGTGGTACCTCGAGTTACGATGGTCCCCAAAATCGCCCTTTTATGTAAGTTTATTTTTTTAAATGCTTTTGTAAGTATATTTTTGGGGGTGTAAAAGGACTAGTCTATTTTACATTATTCCTTATGGGGATAAATTTGTTTGGTAATGGCACTTGAACAGCATTCTCGAACGAAAAAATATCGTAACTCGAGGTACCACTGTACTTCTGTATCCCTGTTCTCAGACAGTGAAACTAATGAGCATGAAAATAGTCAAAGACTGGGGAAGATTACAAATGGATCTGGACAGGCTGCAGGCCTGGTTTGACAAGCGGCTACTAAAATTTAACCCCAGCTAGTGCAAAGTTATGAAGATGGGATGGGCAAGGGAGAGAGCAAAAGGAATACAAGCTTGCAGGGCAGAAGGCTGCAAACTTTATTCAAGGAGAGGGACCTTTAGGTGAGCATTGTACAGAGCATATTGACTGAGGCAATATGCCAGGCTGTGGTTCGTATGTCAATTTACGTGTGGCCAGCAGTAACAGCCTGGTTGATTAGGCCCTGATCCACTGCGAGGCCTGGTCACAGACCGGGCTGCGGGGGCGTTGACTCCTGTTTTTGAAACCTTCTACAGGTATATCCCAGGTATACTCCATCAGTTGAATAACCGCCGCAGCAAACCCATTTCTAGCAAATCTAAAATTAACTTTCAGGAACCTATGCAAGGATTCATTCAGGACAATTTACATGGTATGTGTCAGGCCCATACTGGAGTGTGCAGCACCAGTGTGGAACCCACACCTGATCAAGCACGTCAAGAAACTGGAAAGTGCAGAGGTTTGCAATGAGACTCCCAGAGCTAAATATTATGTGTTATGAAGAGAGATTAAGAGAGCTAAACTTGATGACATAGACGAAAGAAGGACAATGTACAGGATACTGAGAGGAATTGATGGGGTGAACAGATACAGATCAGATTAAGAGATCAGGAAAGAGGAACATGAAGGCACAGCTTGAAGTTTAAAACACAGAGTCAAAGAGATGCTAGGAAGTATTTTTTCAGCATTAGGGTAGTCAGAAAGTGGATCCCCTTGGACAATGGAGTGGTAGAGTCAGGATCCTTACATGGCTTTAAAAAAGACACGATAAGGCTCTCGAAACCAGGAGTGAACCAAGCAGTGGCGGCTCGTGTATAGGGACTGCGGAACTGCATCACCCCCTATTTTCACTCGATATTATCGATAACATTCAATATAATGGGTTTTTTTTCTTTAATTCTTTCTTTATACTTGTACATTATATAATCCTTAAGCTTAATGTCAGTAGCCATCCCCTAGTACATACATGTACATGAAAAAATTACAAAAATCCTTGTATGGAACTGTGCGCTTCACAGTTCCAGTGACTCAGTGTTTGGCTGTTGTGCACATGTCCCAGATAAGACGCTGCACGCTAGGTAGAGAGAGCACCGTCGCTGATGCAGTGCCGACCCTGTTGTGCAAGTGTAAGGTGGTGTTTCTTTTTGACTCAGCGACGTGTGTTGTGCTTAAAAACCATGTATGTATCATATTCTTGAGTGTGATAAAGTGTAGAATTAGATGATTATCATGCTTCCAGCTATTTTATTTAATTTATGGATTTCATTTTTAAATGAATGGATCAAGATTGAACTGTATCAATTTAGGTAAGTAACAAATATTTTTTTGTTTATGATTTTATCAAGCTTATGCATAAATTTTCTTTTATAGGCTTGTTTCGTTTTACACAGTATTAAAACAATGGCTAAAAAAATTCTGAAGCTGCACCTCCACTAATTTTAGCTACGAGCTGCCACTGGAACCAAGTAGTGGCTAGTAAAAAGATGGGGATAGGAGCTGCAATCAAATATAAAGATTTCTTCGGATTTTTAACCCCGGAGGATTAGCCACCCAGAATAACCCAAGAAAGTCAGTGCGTCATCGAGGACTGTCTGCCTTATTTCCATTGGGGTCCTCAATCTTGTCCCCCAGGATGCGACCCACACCAGTTGACTAACACTCAGGTACCCATTTGTTTCCACCCCTTATATTGAAGGGTTCAATACAGTGGACAACATTTGTTTTATTGGTGGAACAGAGCTATAAGACCCTTATGGGTTTAGTGCTTAGTTTTGATTATAATAATACATAATGTCTTTATTTACTACCAGTACATGTACAAGGTATACAGACCATAGCTGACATCAATGACACTACTATATAGAAACTCCCATGTTATGCTGAGCATTTCCCGCAAATTAGGTCAGTTTTGTCCCAGGATGCGACACAAACCAGTCCACTAACACCCAGGATGCGACCCACACCAGTCCACTAACACCCAGGATGCGACCCACACCAGTCCATTAACACCCAGAATGCGACCCACACCAGTCCACTAATATCCAGGATGCGACCCACACCAGTCCACTAATATCCAGGATGCGACCCACACCAGTCCACTAACACCCAGGTACCCATTTTACTGATGGGTGAACAGGGACAATAGGTAACTTCAGAAAACGCCCCAATTTTCCATCCATACCGGGAATCGAACCACGGACACTTAAATGTGTAAGGTGAGTGTGCTACCAGCCGAGCACTTCCTTCTGATTAAAAACCAGTTTTATCTTGGGTTAAATCCTACATTATGACCCCTCAAGGGAAGGTCCTTGATGCTGGTGAGAGGTAACATTCCTGTGATTCATCTTAGTCTTCAACTTCCAACTGTGACCCCTTGTTGCTGTGTCCCATCTCTGGAACATCCTGTCTCTGTCCACCTTGTCGATTCCTCTCAGTATTTTATATGTCATTATTATATCCCTCTATCTCTGCTGTCTTCCAGTGTCATCAGGTCGATTTCCCTTAACCTCTCCTCGTAGGACATACCCCTTAGCTCTGGGCCTAGTCTTGTTGCAAACTTTTGCACATTCTCTAGTTTCCTTACATGCTTGGCTAGGTGAGGGTTCCAATATGGGCCTAACGTACAGGGTCCTGAATGACTCCTTATTAAGATGTCGGAATGCTGTTCTTAGGTTTGCTAGGCGCCCGTATGCTGCAGCAGTTATTTGGTTGATGTGCGCCTCAGGAGATGTGACTGGTGTTATATTCACCCCAAAATCCTTTTCATTGAGTGAGGTTTGTAGGCTCTGGCCCCCTAGACTGTACTCTGTCTGTGGTCCTCTTTGCCCTTTCCCAATCTTCATGACTTTGCACTTGGTGGGGTTGAACTCCAGGAGCCAGTTGCTGGACCAGGCCTGCAGCCTGTCCAGATCCCTCTGTTGTTCTTCCTGGTCCTCGTCCAATTGAATTCTTCTCATCATCTGCAAACAGGGACACTTCAGAGTCTATTCCTTCCATCATATCATTCACAAATACCAGAAACAGCACTGGTCGTAGGACTGATCTCTGTGGCACCCCGCTCGTTACAGGCGCCCACTCTGACACCTCGCCATGTACCATGACTTGCTGTTGTCTTCCTAACAGGTATTCCCTGATCCATTGCAGTGCCTTCCTTGTTATCCCTGCCTGGTCCTCCAGCTTTTGCACTAATCTCTTGTGTGGAACTGTGTCAAATGCCTTCTTACAGTCCAAGAAAATGCTGTCAGCCTGTCATAGAACTACAGTAGGTTTGTGATGAAGGATTTCCGGTGTAGATGAATGGTTCAGAGAACCGACAAGTATCAAAATTAGACACATATGCAACACTTGGGTATCTTTATTGAGGAAACGTTTCACCAAACAGTGGCTTCATCAGTCCATACAAAGGAGAATCATGAAGAACAGGAGGAGTTTGAGGTAATCAGTCCATCAATCTTGAAAAGAATGCAGCCTAACCCTTGGGGACGACCTACTTTCACATTGGTCAAATGTGACACCACCTACGACTGCTGCACCTCTCCTGCCTACGGTATATAAGCTACTTATTCGCACATATGCTGTATTCTTTTCAAGATTGATGGACTGACTACATCGACTCAAGGTTAAGGGACTGATTACCTACTCCTGTTCTTCACGATTCTCCTTTGTATGGACTGATGAAGCCACTGTGTGGCGAAACGTTTCCTCAATAAAGATACCCAAGTGTTGCATGTGTCTAATTTATCATTATTTCCCGTCCTTGAAACCGTGCTGGCTGTCGTTGGTAAGCTCATTCCTTTCTAGGTGCTCCACCCGTTTCTGATAATCTTCTACATAATATAAGAATGGAGGAACACTGCAGAAGGCCTACTGGCCCATACAAGGCAGGTCCATATCAAACCCACCCCTACCCAAAACTACTCAAGAATTTACTCCTGTACCCCCGACACCAATCAAACCCAGCCCCTCCCACTCATATATTTGTCCAATCTTTTTTTAAAGCTGCCCAAGGTCCTAGCCTCGATCACCCTACTCGGAAGATTGTTCCACGCATCCACAACTCTGTTCGAAAACCAGTATACTTACCTATGTCCTTTCTAAATCTAAATTTATCCAACTTCAATCCATTATTTCTTGTTCTCAACTGGTTCGACAACCTCAGTACTTTAATAATATCACCTTTGTTTATACCCGTCATCCACTTATACACTTCGATAATATCTCCCCTCATTCTACATCCCTCCAGAGTGGAGATTCAAGGCTCTTAAGTCTATCTTCATACGGGAGATTTCTTATACAGTAAATCATTTTAGTCATTCTTCTCTGTATGTTATCCAATGAATCTATATCCATCCTGTAGTAAGGACACCAAAACTGAGCGGCATAATCTAAATGAGCTGTTACTTATACTTCTTGAAATAAATCCTAGTAATCTGTTAGCCTTATTATGCACACTTAAGCACTGCTGTCTTGGCTTTAGATTTCTGCTCACCATGACTCCCAAGTCTTCTTCACATTCTGTATGATCAAGTTCTACTTCACCTAGTTTATAACTTCGAGGGTTATTTTCATTACCAAGGACTAGTACTTTACATTTGTTCACATTGAAGTTCATCTGCCATTGACCTTGCATGCTATACATGTCAGTCCTGTGGTTTAGCGCTTCTATTTGATTATAATAATAATAATATACATGTCAGTGACACTGGTCTGTAGTTTAATGTTTCGTGTCTGTCTCCTTTTTTAAAAATTGGGACTATATTTGCTGTCTTCCATACCTCAGGTACTCGCCCTGTTTTGAAAGATGTGTTGAAGATTGTTGTTAGTGGTACACACAGCACCTCTGCTCCCTCTCTCAGGACCCATGGAGAGATGTTATCCGGCCCCATCGCCTTTGAGGTATCTATCTCACTTAGCAACCTCTTCACTTCTTCCTCGGTTGTATGTATTGTGTCCAACACTTGATGGTGTACCCCACCTCTCCACCTTTCTGTGCTCCAGTTCCTTGAACTGATCCTGAATACCTTCCATACCCCCCACAGGTGCTGTGTAATCCTTACAGGTTTAGCTCTTCTGTATGGTTATAATAATAATCTGCATTATGCAGTATATGTAAAACATAGTGTAAGTTTAAACTTAGGATCACATTGTTATTGCCCACTTATCCTCCTCCTCACTGTAAGAGAAATTTAGGTGCAATAATGCAAAGAATTTCTCATTGCTTCTGTTCTTAGGGAATCAGAAATCACAAGTAAAAAATTAAAAGGCCTTTTAATTGTCATATTGTTTCTTAGAAACATATCAATAATAAAATATTAATCTTTTGTACCTTACGAGTGTGAAATTACCTTAAGGTAATTTCACCATTCACACTAATGAGTTTCAACATAACCTCACAGGGTTCTTCAGACCGCCTGGAAGACACCATGCCCAACCCTTCTAGGGCAGGGTAGGTGCCAGAGCTGGAGCTTGCTACCATCTGCAGCTCACAAGACTGCCATTCCCATTAGCCCCCCTGGGGCGGGAAAGATGGCAGACCAGAGAGGCCTAGCTTCTCCTTACGAGCCCCGTGAGGGCGGGGAATGTGGCTAGGCCTGGGGATAGTTGGTTCCAGACGATGAGGAGGTACTTGTATCTCCTCCCATGGCAGACATTAGTCTGAGATACTCCCTAGAAAGGAAGCCAAGGCCGGGCTACCACTTGGTAAAGGCCCAGGCCGGGAGAGTACCAGCGAATCAAGAAGACGACCGCCTGGGTGTTTAACAAAGTAATTTCAACAGAAGGTGAGATACACGGATGTCCACTTTGAGCACCTTCAACGCATTTATCAAAGGAATGAAGTTCTGTTACAACAGAGAGTACCCAAGATGTACCATGGGTTGAAGACGAGCTGCTACTGCCAGTAGTGGCAGAGGGGTGACCTGACATAACGTAGGTCACGTGACATACGCTTAGGTAACTCGGGTAACCAGAAACTGGTTGTTACACCTAACCTGATACATTAAATAATTTTACTATGTACATTAATTTAAATGATTCCATTTGGTAAATTTATATGAAACCCCAGATAATATTATATAGTCGGACTTGCTTGTTTTAGCATTTAATAAGGAAGTTCGCAATATATTAAATGATATCGGCTCAAAATAATGTGGAAGGTGATGGGCCTAACAATGTTTATGGAATGGCCACTCAGCTTTGGTGGCGTGCGGACGGGTACTCTCTGTTTTTAGCCCCCTGGCGGTAAAAATTGTGAACTGCACAATGACGACCAGATATCTGCGGAGAATCAACACAGTATGTGTTGAACTCTTGCAAGGCACCATTTTGGGACATGCAGCAGAAGTTCTCTTGCCCCATGTACTTCGCGAGACCTACGACATTATGGACGAGGATTTGTATGGCGTATCCTTAAACGGAACCTCACATCTATTTGTCAAGTTGACATCATCTGTAGCCTACGAGGAAGTGGTGGCCAAGCACCAAGAGGTATGATACCAGGTAACACCGACGGTGGCCGTGTGTCTCCATGATGTGTCACGTACGTTCACTTGGCTTACGCTATGTAACGTGCCATTTGAATCGGACGATTATGTAATCAAGAGTGATTTTGCAAAGTATGGGACTGTGCATTATACAATGGCGGGACGTTGGAATGAAGGTCCGTATGTAGGTAAGCCGAACGGCACGTATTCTGTGAAGGTGACTCTACAACACCCCATTCCTTCGTATGTGGTTCTAGCGGCCTTCCGCACACAGCTATATGTCACGTATCCTTGGCAGCGGCGTACGTGCAGGCTGTGTGCGTCGTATCATCACATATCCAGTCAGTGTGATCATCGGCGGAACCCTGCCAAAGTGAAAGAGTCACCGGCGAAAGCAGAGACTTCTGAGGCAGCACATCAGTGGACGAGGAGTGATGTACCCGCACAGCAGGCGTGGAGCGACGAGGTGGAGTTACAAGCATTAGTGGATGAGACGTGTGTGGTCCTATCTGGCGGGGTGTCTGGCGGTGTCGTGGATGGCACCGCAAGAGATCAGATGGATGCCGGTTCTGTCGAGAGTGGCTTGGATCATATCTCGCAGGTGTTCCCTGAGTTCTTTCTAAGTACCTGATGAGTGTGTAGCGCCGCCCTCATCACCAGCGGGGTCGGAAGCTGAGGCTAATTGTATAAGGGGAGATATAGCCACCCCAGAAGTGGCGACGACTCTAGTAGTGGGTGTGGAGGTGCATCCTGTGGGGCTGACTGCAAGTGAGATGGTGGTAGATGCAAGTTCCCGTAAGCGTGCCACAGACGTGTCAGATGGTGAGGATGATATTACCCTGGGCCAACGCACAGGGAAAAAAACGTGGGCGGGGGCGCTTGCCTGCGATTGCCCTTCCACACAACAGCAAGGGCGCGTAGTGGAGCAGAGCGAGAATGAGTCTTCTGAGGTTGGGCAGTGTTTTCAGCCCCGTGGAGTATCCAAAGGGAAACCTATTTTTAATTCCAGTGTGTGACTATTAATGTGAATGGGTTGAATGACTCGTATAAAAGGTGTGAATTTGAACAGTTCTTGTGACAGCATGACGTCGACGTAGCCTTCAGTTGAAAGGTGGAGTGGCAGTGTTGATCCGTGAAACCAGTCCTTTCCGGTGTCCACGGAGTGTTGCGAGTCCTGATGGTCAAGTAGTACGCATTGAAGGATGGTGGGGAACTGTGAACGTAGGATTCATTGGTGTTTACGGACCCGCCGATAGTGACGTGCGAGTGAAAAACGCGTTTCTATGTGAAGCGCTAGTTTATCAGTTCCGGTCACTGCACGTGGTCACAGTCGTGGGTGGTGACTGAAATTTTGTAGCGCGACGAAAGGACGTTGAACCACGAGGTCATGGATTTTATTCAGAAATTTTAGGCGATTTAATACGTGGAGTACGGTTGCGAGACGTTGGTGGAGACACTGTAGGAGGAGTAGCTCATACATACATGTGGCGGGAATATGCCGCAAGACTTGATCGAGTGTACATAACGTCTCTAGTGGTTGTTATGCGTGTGGTAACGTGCGCGGTCCCATTTACTGATCATCGGGCAGTGGTGATGCGATTGTCATGGGACAGTTTACCACGTTTGTTTCCGAGGTATTGGAAGTTAAATGCTAGCTTATTACGAGAGCAGGAAATACGTATATTATTTACCAGTATGTGGAAGCAAGTGTGGGGAACTGGGAAGCATCTTGGGAGTGTGGTGCAATGGTGGGACAGCGAGGGTAAACCTGCCGTTCAGAAATTCTTTCGTTCAGTGGGTAAGGAGGCCAGCAGGTTGTGGTATGGTCAGCTAAACTATCTCAGGTCTCAATTGCAAGAATGTTATATGCCGCTAGCGATGTATCCAGTGGACGAGATCCGTGAGTTACAAAATGTGTTGTTCAATGGATCCCGAGTAGCAGCTGGTTTACAAGAGGTATTGTGGGGAAATCAGCCGTCGGCTTATGTTCTTTGAGAGCAGGGGAAACGACGTAAGGCGATGACTCTAACGAGTTAACGGGTACAGCAAGATGTGGGTGAGTACTCCGTAGGGACAGTCCTTACGAGTACTGAAGGCATGGGGGCTTATGCAGATGAGCATTTCCGCTCAACGTGTAGTAAAGGATTGGGAATCGAGTCAGCTAAGTCAGGACGTTAGTTAGTTTAATATCTTTATTATGCACCCCATACCCATCCTGAGGGCGGTAGTCAAAATATTACAGAGGTACATAATGGGTCCAGGGACTGGACCCCAAAGTTTTGATAGCTGAACAAGTTACAGCAGTAATGAACTAGATCTGGTCACAGTTAAGACCAAGTTTCAAAGGTAATGAGCTCCAGGTAGAGCTGGTCACACTCATGGCAAGTTACAAAGATAATGAGCTCCAGGTAGAGCTGGTCACAATCATGACAAGTTACAAAGGTAATGAGCTCCAGGTAGAGCTGGTCACAATCATGACAAGTTACAAAGGTAATGAGCTCCAGGTAGAGCTGGTCACAATCATGACAAGTTACAAAGGTAATGAGCTCCAGGTAGAGCTGGTCACAATCATGACAGTTACAAAGGTAATGAATCATAATCACATCATACATAGTTACAATCATGAACAAATTACAAAGTAATGAGGAACAAACATTCTAGGGAATGCATCCATTGCCCCTAACAACAGATGTTGCAAGGTGCCTGTCCCTCTTCGGCAGAACAGCCAGACAGCCATTGCAAACAGCAGCAGGTTGCACCAGGATCTGCCTGCTTGCAGGAGCACCATGGACCCTCCCCAAGAGGCCCAAGAGGTCAGCGACTTCTCTAGCAGCCCGAGGGAGAGCTGCCCTGGGGACGTGTCAATGTCCTGGTGGACGCCAAGTTGATTGCAGATCCCAGGCCCTCTGTCTGCTGGGAGGGGCTGTTGGTTGTTCCCACCTGCAGCCCTCCGGGTGCCCAGACATCCACCGTGTGGACGGATGTTGAAGCTTGATGAAATGAGTGCACACTGCCTGTGGCACACCTGACAGCTGCCTCGCGGTCAAACTCCACGGTGCTGCCTCTGCAGTGGAGGTTCCCGTGAACCCCCTCTTTAAGGGGGGCTCCTTGTCATGGTAAAGAGGCTATCGGTCTGAGGAATTGGACCTCTTGGTCTTCTTCCTCAGACCGAACCTAATTACCCCCCAATCCCCCCTTCCCTTTCCCATCTTCCCCATCCTCCCATTTTCCTTTCCTCCTCCTCCTCCTCCTCCTCATCCCTCCCTTATTTCCTTCCCATTTTTCTCCTGGGAGCTTCCCTCCACAGGCATTCTAGTTTTTAGGTAGGGGGAAGGGTACCATGGTCCAATCCCATTCCGTTGAGGTTCTTGGCGGTGGTATAGTTTGCTGTGGAATCTGGATCGCCTGGGGATGTCCTGATCCCTCACCGGTCTCCCGGGGGGTGGCCTTGGGTATCTTTCAGGCGATGGGTGTATCTCTGGAGGCCACCTTTCGGATTCCGGGGATGGTGGCTGAAGGCGGTATGCTTTGTGGCGGATATCCGGCCGCCCTCTCTTTTGTCCGCCGAGATGGCTCGGTGGATGTTAGGTTGCTATCCCGGATTGCTGGTTTACTGGCATGAAGGGTAGGGTATGGCACGGGTTCCATGCAGCATCTGCACTACTTGTGGTGTTGAGGTCCTCTTGGGTGCGGAGGGGGATTTACGCCCCTTTCATTCCTCTACGTTCCCCCCCTTTTTTATTCTTTTTTTTTATTTTTATTTTCTTCTTTCTTTTTTTTCTTCTTAAAAACAAAAAGAAAGAAGTAACCTAACCATGGATGCCCTAATCTGTGAACCTACCCCCAGGCCCCGTGATACCACACCAAGTTCTGACCCTACCTCGTTAATGGACAACTCTTTGGACAACCCTAATACCCCTGTACCTATTGCTGGTGCCGGTTCGTCACCTGCTTCAGGTACCGGGGATCCGACTGGCCCTTTCGATACGTCTAACCTTCGCTATTCTGTGACCTTGATTCCGGCTTCTCCCTTAACTGTGCAGCAATTTTGGAATTGCCCGCCCGTCACATCGGACCACCCCTGGTCCCGCGCACAAACGACCACAACCCTTACATGATGATTCGACACTTCCTTCTCGTTCATCTCAGAAACGACCAGCTTGTCATGCACTCCCCTTAAACTCTTTGTTTCACACTACTCAATGGACAAAGTTTTTTACTCTGCGACCGACTTCTCCTAATACCTATCTTTCAGACCATAGTATTGGTAAGGCTCTGCTACGCCATGTTGGTAAAGATATCTCATTTTAAGCTCTCAAGAGCGACACTCGCATCATCACGGTCCAGAATGCTGGCCAAGCTCGCGATCTTTCTCTTCTTACAACAATAGATACTGTTCCTGTTACTATTGACAATCATCATTCCCTCAATTCTTGTTGTGGTTCTGTCATTTTACCCCACACCATTGTCCAACGGAATTTCCCGACATGTGGTGATGACATTTTTGAGCAGCTTGAGCTCCAAGAACTCCCTATCCTTAAAGTTGACACTTTTGTCCTCCCTGCCAATAAGCGAAGACGTTATCCTTGCAATGTAGCTCGTTTAACGTTTGACTACCGAGAACTTCCACCTTCGGTCTACATTGCAGGTCAACGTTTACAAGTTCGAAAGGTGACCCCTACACCGCAACAGTGTAGAAACTGCTGGCGTTTTGTTCATCCAGCGAAATATTGCAGTTCCATGGCCGAATGCCCAATCTGTGGTGCTG
>WNWK01035479.1:0-19743 GCA_009830355.1 Cherax destructor | reverse complement strand
AGACTTAAGAATAGGACAATGCAAAAGGATTTCTTGGCACGTGAGTTAGTACGTTGGATATGTTTACAAAAATGAAAAAATGAGCTAAGGTAGTCAATTTATTATATTAACTCTAACATGTGTATAATAGCATCGTTTGTGCTCTTGTTGGTCCTGAATCCAAATTGACAGGGGCGGAGTACATTGTGTGAGACGACGTAGGAATAGATCTGTCTATGAATTAATTTTTCGAAGATTTTAGAAAGCAGTGGTAAATTAGAAATTGGTCTATAATTATTTAAGTCTGTTTGATCACCTCCTTTGTGGATCCACTTATTGAGGAATATAGAGATAGACAATATAATAACCTATGTGACATGTCAAGATATCTTATTCATGAAATAAGATACCTGCTTGTAACAGATAATTGAAATGTAGATATAAACCCAAATGTACAATTGTTAACCCCTTTGGGGCCTAGTGCCTAGGCCTTTTGTGTATCCATATGCTCTTGCGCTACCGTCCACAGGATGGATATGGGGTGCACAATAAACTAGCCACTTCGGTGGCAAAATCTAAAAAAAAAAAAATCTTTGTGGATCGGGGCGACCCTAGCTATTTTGAGAATTGATGGGAAGGTAGAGGCTTCAATGGATTTATTGAATAGTGTTGCTAAAATTGGTGACAGTACCTGTGAAGCTTTTTTGTACATAAAAGGTGGTAAGCTGTTTATGTCTTCTGCTTTGTTTTTAAGGGTGTTGATTATGAGCGAGACTTCAATTGGGTTGGTAGGAGCTAGGATTAGTGTATTTGGGTAGGTGTTGGTGAGGTAGTCTGTTGGACGGGTTTCGAGCTTGGGATTTTACTCGCTAGATTCTTTCCTATGGTGGAGAAGAAAACATTAAGTCTGTTTGCTGTCTCAGTAGGTGAGAGTAGGGGTTCATCTGTTTTTGATAATTTGATGGTGTTGTTTTTGGATAAAGAACTTTGTCCATGGAAGCAAAAAGAGGGAATGTATGAGAGTATAGTTATACCAACGCTCTTATATGGGTGTGAAGCATGGGTGGTGAATGTTGTAACAAGGAGAAGGCTGGAGGCAGTGGAGATGTCATGTCTGAGGGCAATGTGTGAATATAATGCAGAGAATTCGTAGTTTGAAAATTAGGAGGAGGTGCAGGATTACCAAAACTATTATTCAGAGTGCTGAGGAGGGGTTGTTGAGGTGGTTCGGATATGTAGAGAGGATGGAACAAAATAGAATGACTTTGAGAGTGTATAAATCTGTAGTAAATGAAAGGCGGGGTAGAGGTCAACCTAGGAAAGGTTGGAGGGATGGGGTAAAGGAGGTTTTGTGTACGAGGAACTTGGACTTCCAGCAATCATGCGTGAGCGTGTTAGATAGGAGCAAATGGAGACAAATGGTCTTTAGGGCTTCATGTGCTGTTGGAGTGTGAACAGGGTAATGTTTATGAAGGGATTCTGGGAAACCAGCAGGCCGGACTTGAGTCCTGGAGATGGGAAGTACAGTGCCTGCACTCTGAAGGAGTGGTGTTAATGTTAGTTTTATAATTGTAGTGTAAGTTCACCTCTGGTAAGACAGTGATGGAGTGAATGATGATGAAAGTTTTTCTTTTTCCTGCCACCCTACCTTGGTGGGAAGTGGCCAGTGTGTTAATAAATAAAAAAAAAATAAGCAAAATGCAATAAACATTGGTTTCTAAAACAAGTGGTGATGCCAAAAGAAATATTTTGAATCTAGGTGTTAAGCAGAAACCTGTTGTCCTGTTTCCTGACGAACCTTACCTAACCCTGAATTAATAAGGAAGGTTGAGTCTGGTGTATCAGTGGCATGGGTTTGTGAGGAATAATGTGTTAAGAAAGTGATATCAGTAGAAGTTTATTGTAGATGCTAGCCATCTACTTCTGAACTATCTACAGTTTTACTAGTGCAGCTTTACAGCTCTTCTGACTCAGAATAAAAGTTAGTCTGAGTTACCCTTATCGATCATGGAACTTTACACCTCATTTTTCCACTACAAAAGGTAAGCAGAATTACTGTAAATTACTGTAAAATTAGTATACCATCCTCTTCTGTGCATGACAATACTACTGTTCTTTCTTTCAACTTCTTCATTTTCCTTTATAATACATGTATAGTGCTGTACTGTTTTACAGGCTACAATATTTTTATAGTCCGGTAGTCTTCTGAATCAATGGACTAAATCTGCTGATTCCAAACTTGGTCCATATTACAACCTCAGGTTCAATGGCCTGTTATCTTGAGTGTAAAAGGGAGCTTGGAGCAAAGAAACACAGTAGAAGATGCTTTGAAATTGTATTTCCTTCACCAATCAGTTATGAATATATAAGACTTTTGTCTTTTCCTTCACCAATTAAATAGAAAAGGGCTTTACATATATGTACACTATATACAGAAATAGTAGTACAGTGGTACCTTGGTTAACGATGGTCCCCAAACTCGTCCTTTTATGTAAATTTATTTTTTTAAATGCTTTTGTAAGTGTATTTTTGCGGGTCTAAAAGGACTAGTCTATTTTACATTATTCCTTATGGGGATAAATTTGTTTGGTAATGGCACTTGAACAGCATTCTGGAACGAAAAAATATCGTTAACCGAGGTACCACTGTATTTAGTGCACGCCACAGTTGTCAAGGCAAAACAGCAGCCAAAAGACAAACAACCTTCCACAACCATCTCTATGCAGGAATTCCAATGACAAACTGCGAGTGGTATCCACGTCACCTTTGTCATTGTTAAACTCGCGTTTTAATTGCCTGAACCGAGTCGTTGATTTGATGATGGGGCCCCATCGCCAAACCCTTAACGATGGTTCACTGATTGGAGGGGAGCCTATGTGGGTGTGTTTAACATGCTCCGAATAAAGATTATATAATCTTTGCATGCAACAGTCCATTTATGGTACGATCATGAAACTTTTTATGATTCAGATTCTATGGACAATTGGCAATAATGTACAGCATACATCCCCTTATTAATCCGTTAATTCAAGGGTTCACTATTCTACTACTGGCTCTGATATAAATGTCTGTCTTCATACATTTGTATTAGATTGATAAAGCTTGATGTGCAGGTGTTGCACATACCTTAGTTATAAATATTCTTCATTAAAAATAAATGAAATTAGATAAAGAATAATTTGGGTCTGTAATGCCTCTCCTCTTTTAACGTGTACAAGGAAAAATGGGTTCCGAGTTCCAAACATTCAAACTGTAAACAGTTTGCAGTAATGCATTAATATTGTAAGATGGGGCCCTACTGTTTAATAATAATCTTATTGGAGCTATGAGCATTAAAAAGTTTTGCCTAACCATTTAATCATAGCATTTCACTTACCACAGCATTACACTTACCACAGTAGTGTACTTGATTTAAAGGGAATGAATATATATGCCTTAGAATGTAAGATTATATCAGTTTTTCTTTACACTATAGAAATTAGATGTACTAGATAACAATGATTTAGGATTTAAAATGCTATTTAAAATATGTTTTCAGGTCTAATTACCATTGGAGCTACAGCATATTTATAGCAATAATTTAAAAAATTATTAATGACTTGGTGCCAACTTCTCTTATCACTTGAAGAAAAATTTAATTTGATGTAAGGGTAATAAAATTAAAAGTAAAAAAATATATATTAGAAACTAAAAAATTATTAGATTGTTAAACAATAAGCTGCAAAGGCTGTAATATTTTGTTTAAATTGTCAGGCAGTGTCTTTTTCCCTGTATGTATAGTATTTGTGTATCCTTGGTCTTGTCTTTCTCTCTGTAGTTCAACTTGGTTTCCATTATGTGTTATGAAGGTCACCCCTGTGTGCAGTCTCTTAAGTCGTCATTGTTTTCTTGTTGGAGAGACATAGTTCCCTTTCACTGTATCTTTATACAAGTCACTTTAATCAGTTTGTGTGGTTGAGTCACTTTTGAGTGTGGTCATTGTAATAACTTTTACTGTTCATTTTTGGTCAACTTCAGTCACGTTTGTATGTTTTGTATGATTGCTTGAGCTGCATTTGAGAGATCACTTGTCACCCATGTCTGTGTGTCTCATCACCTGCATTACCTGTTTGATTATTACTGGTCACCTGTATTTCTGCACAGGTCAGGCTGGGTCACTCTGGGTCATCCCACCTTCCTGATCAGTTCACCTTTTGTCTAGCATTGTCCATGTCCGTTGTTACTTTTCAGTGTGCTAGGCATGTTTCTGTTTGGTGGAAAGTTTTGCATTAGAGCGGATGGCAGTGGCGATTGTACGTGCCGGGAGATCCTCGACCCTGAGTCTGGGTGTCATTGCACAAGAATGCACTTTAACAACTTCCTGTGGGCCACAGTGACGGTGTTTCAGGTGAGTGTAGTATGATGCCACCGATGACACTTGTTTGATGGCCAAACTTTTCCACTGTGTTCTGTATTGGTGTCCTATTTGTAACAATACCTGTACTGCTATATGTGTCTCTTAGATAATCCTTCAGGATTTCAGTAGTTATTACAAGTGAGAAATATCTGTTCAACAATATTGGTAATTGCAGCTTAGTTATGGTATTAGAATAGATAAAAAAAAAGGATAAGTTTCAAGATATGCAAGACATTGGCAGGATTGTTGGTCTGTTGTATCTGTGGCAGACGTATACATATATACTCACACACTCTTACTGAAGTTGTTTGGCTTTGTTGGTTGCTGCAGTAATCTCTTCCTTCAATATACCACTATGACTCATACCTTTGTCTTTATCATAGTTTTGCCTCCTTGAATAACTTTAAATTAAGCATATACTCTAGTTTATTTAAAATAGGCATTGCTGTAAGTTAGATTTTAACCTTCCAATAATATCATTAGTTAATGTACAGTATATTTTTTATTAAGATAATTTTCCTAATTGCTTATGAAATATTACATGATGGCCAACTTATTTATATTTTCTTGCATTAAATTTTTATATCATAAAAATTTGGCTAAAACTAAAATCTTTATTCATTAAAAGTTATCCATATATTCTAATTGTTACCATTTTTCTTCATGCACCTTTCCAACTGTAACATATCCTCATCCCTAACACTTTCCCCATCACCTTTGTAATCATTATTCCTATTATCATTGCTTCCAATAATTCTTTTATCTTGGTGTCATTAACACTGACCTAACAACACTCCACCTCCATCAACACCTACTCCTCTAACACCATTTTACATATTGTTTGTTTTGCTGCTTCTAATACAACTGCTGCCACCATCATGTCTCTCCCTCCACCACCACCACCATTACCATCACCACCACCACCACCATTACCATCACCACCACCACCATTACCATCACCACCACCACCATTACCAACACCACCATTACCAACACCACCACCACCATTACCAACACCACCACCACCATTACCAACACCACCACCACCATTACCAACACCACCACCACCATTACCAACACCACCACCACCATTACCAACACCACCACCACCATTACCAACACCACCACCACCATTACCAACACCACCACCACCATTACCAACACCACCATTACCAACACCACCATTACCAACACCACCACCACCATTACCAACACCACCACTACCACCATTACTAACACCACCACTACCACCATTACTAACACCACCACTACCACCATTACTAACACCACCACTACCACCATTACTAACACCACTACTACCACCATTACTAACACCACCACTCCCACATCCGTAACCACCAATATCCTACAAATGCCACCACTTCTACTACCACCACTCCCAAAACCATCACTCCCTCCTTTAACCACCATTTTCACAACCATCACCTTTCGTATAACCATCACCATTCCCACAACTATTACTACTCCCACAATTGCCACCACTCCCACAACCATAACCACTCACAACCATAACCACTCCCACAACCATCACCCTTCCCATAACCACCACCACCACCACAGATTCTAACTCAGGAAGACTGGAATGTGGTTCTTTTCAATGGAATGGAGAAGACAAGCCATTGGGCATCACTCTATTTTGTGGCTCTCATGACCTTTGGCAACTATGTACTCTTCAACTTGTTGGTTGCCATCCTAGTCGAGGGCTTCTCTGCCGAGGTAAGCAGAACTCCATTACTGTTTGTATCTCATTAAGTGGACACCATAGACACTCAGATTATCAGATACAGTAAAAAAAACATAGTATCCAAACACCCATTTTCTAAATACATCTGTTTTCTGGATTTAGTTATGATTGTCCTGTTCTTCTGTTGGGTTTGTAAGGGCCATTGACAATGACTCTCCTCTTTAGAGCAATCATCTAGTATCTTTATGGGAATGGTCCGGGTTTGATCATTACTGGTGGATGGTATCTCTGGTAAATGTGCCTGAAACCAGTAAAAAAAATTGAGTCAACACGCTTGTCAGCAGCATGTGTCCACTAGCATGCGCAAGCATTATCATCAACACTTTTTCACAGATGGTGTGAGGATGGGTTGCAGATTGTCCTCATTTTGCACTCTTAGTTAAACATTAATAAATGAGGTGAATATCTGAACATTTTGTATGTGTACCACATTTTTTTTTTTTTTTTCAACAAGTCGGCCGTCTCCCACCGAGGCAGGGTGACCCAAAAAGAAAGAAAATCCCCAAAAAGAAAATACTTTCATCATCATTCAACACTTTCACCACACTCGTACATAATCACTGTCTTTGCAGAGGCGCTCAGATAAGACAGCTGAGAATACTCCCTCCCAGCTATCACTATCCCAGACCCCTCCTTTAAAGTGCAGGCATTGTACTTCCCATTTCCAGGACTCAAGTCCAACTAAATCAATTAACTGGTTTCCCTGAATTCCTTCACAAAATGTTACCCTGCTCACACTCCAACAGCTCGTCAGGTCCCAAAAACCATTCGTCTCCATTCACTCCTATCTAACACGCTCACACATGCTTGCTGGAAGTCCAAGCCCCTCGCCCACAAAACCTCCTTTACCCCCTCCCTCCAACCTTTTCTAGGATGACCCTTACCCCGCCTTCCTTCCCCTACAGATTTATACGCTCTCCAAGTCATTCTACTTTGATCCATTCTCTCTAAATGACCAAACCACCTCAACAACCCTCTTCAGCCCTCTGACAAATACTTTTAGTAACTCCACACCTTCTCCTAATTTCCACATTCTGAATTTTCTACATAATATTTACACCACACATTGCCCTTAGACAGGACATCTCCACTGCCTCCAGCCCCCTCTTCGCTGCAGCATTTGCAACCCATGCTTCACACCCATATAAGAGTGTTGGTACCACTATACTTTCGTACATTCCCATCTTTGCCTCCATGGATAACGTTTTTTGTCTCCACAGATACCTCATCGCACCACTCACCTTTTTTCCTTCATCAATTCTATGGTTAACCTCATCCTTCATAAACCCATCCGCTGACACGTCAACTCCCAAATATCTGAAAACATTTACTTCTTCCATAATCCCTCTCTCCAATGTGATATCCAATTTTTCTTTATTTAAATCGTTTGATACCCTCATCACCTTACTCTTATCTATGTTCACTTTCAACTTTATACCTTTACACACCCTCCCAAACTCGTCCACTAACCTTTGCATTTAATTCCCCATAATTTAATCCCACCAATCTCCCCAACACCCTAGCATTTACTTCTTTTACAACCCCATCAATAAATATATTAAACAACTATGGTGACATTACACATCCCTGTCTAAAACCTACTTTTACCGGGAAGTAATCTTCCTCTCTCCTACACACCCTAACCTGAGCCTCACTATCCTCATAAAAACTCTTTACAACCTTCAGCAACTTACTACCTATTCCATACACTTGCAACATTTGCCACATTGCTCCCCTATCCACTCTATCATATGCCTTTTCTAAATCCATAAATGCAATGAAAACTTCTCTACCTTTATCTAAATACTGTTCACATATATGCTTCACTGTAAACACTTGATCTACACATCCCCTACCCACTCTAAAGCCTCCTTGCTCATCTGCAATCCTACTCTGTCTTACCTCTAATTCTTTCAATAATAACCCTGCCATACACATTACCTGGTATACTCAGTAAACTTATTCCCCTATAATTCTTACACTCTCTTTTATCCCCCTTCCCTTTATATAAAGGCACTATACATGCTCTCTGCCAATCCCTAGGTACCTTCCCCTCTTTCATACATTTATTAACCCATTAACTGTCCAAACGTATACAGTGGTACCCCGACTTACGATGGTCCCCAAACACACCCTTTTATGTAAGTTGATTTTTTTAAATGCTTTTGTAAGTGTAATTTTGGGGGTCTAAAAGGACTAGTCTATTTTACATCATTTCTTATGGAGATAAATTCGTTTGGTAATGGCACTTGAACAGCATTCTGGAATGAAAAAATATCGTAAGTCGGGGTACCACTGTACAGTGGACCCTCGGTTAACGAATACCCCGGAAATCGTGCAATTATGTAAGTATAATTTTGTAAGTTCTTGTGGAAGTGTATTTTTGGGGGTCTGAAATAGACTAACCTACGTGAAATTTTTCCTTAAGGGAGTAAATTCGTTCGGTAATGGCACTTGAGCAGACTTCAGGAGTGAAGTTTTTACGAAACTCGGGGGTCCACTGTATATACATTTATACCGCTAGCGCTCCGAACGTATATATACGTTTTTTTTTACATGCTTTCTTATGGGGAAAATCAAGGTCGGAGCGCTAGCGGTAAAAGCGTATATATACGTTTGGACAGTAAATGGGTTAAACAAAAATACCAATAACTCCAGCACTATATCCCCCCCTGCTTTTAACATTTCTCTCATGATTCCGTTAATTCCAGCTGCTTTACCCCCTTTCATTCTACGTAATGCCTCACGCACCTTCCCCACACTCACATCCTGCTCTTCTTCACTCCTAAGCGATGTTGTACCTCCCTGGCCAGTACATGAAATTACCGCCTCCCTTTTTTCATCGACATTTAAAAGTTCCTCAAAATATTCTCGCCATCTACCCAATACCTCCAGCTCCCCATCTACTAACTCCCCTACTCTGTTTTTAACTCACAAATCCATTCGTTCCCTAGGCTTTCTTACCTTGTTTATCTCACTCCAAAATTTTTTCTTGTTTTCAGCAAAATTTCTTGACAGAGCCTCTCCCATTCTTTCATCCACTCTTCTTTTGCACTCTCTCACCACTCTCTTCACCTTTCTTTTACTCTCCATATACTCTGCTCTTCTATTAACACTTCTGTTTTGTAAAAACCTCTCATAAGCTACCTTTTTCTCTCTTATCACACCCTTTACTTCTTCATTCCACCACTCCTCTTTCCTCCTGCACCCACTCTCCTATAGCCACAAACTTCTGCCCCACATTCTAATACTGCATTTTTAAAACTATCCCAACTCTCTTCAACCTCCCTACTACTCATACTTGCACTAGCCCACCTTTCTGCCAATAGTTGCTTATATCTCACCCTAACTTCCTCCTCCCTTAGTTTATACACTTTTACCTCTCTCTTGCTTGCTGTTGCCATTTTCTTTTTGTCCCATCTACCTTTTACTCTAACTGTAGCTACAACCAAATAATGATCTGATATATCCATTGCCCCTCTATAAACATGTACATCCTAAAGCCTACCCATCAACCTTTTATCCACCAATACATAATCCAACAAACTACAGTGGTACCTCGAGTTACGATGGTCCCCAAAATCGCCCTTTTATGTAAGTTTATTTTTTTAAATGCTTTTGTAGGTATATTTTTGGGGGTGTAAAAGGACTAGTCTATTTTACATTATTCCTTATGGGGATAAATTCGTTTGGTAATGGCACTTGAACAGCATTCTCGAACGAAAAAATATCGTAACTCGAGGTACCACTGTACTTTCCTTACATGCTATATCATACCTTGTATATTTATTTATCCTCTTTTTCATAAAATATGTATTACTTATTACCAAACCTCTTTCTACACATAGCTCAATTAATGGTTCCCATTTTATTTACCCTCACCAAATTTCCTCTACCTCCACTACATTTTACCACTTTGTTAAGATCCCCAACCACAATTACTCTCTCACTTGGTTCAAAACTTCCCACACACTCACTCAACATTTCCCAAAATCTCTCTCTCTCTCTCCTCTACACTTCTCTCTTCTCCAGGTGCATAAACAGTTACTATAACCCACTTTTCACATCCAACCTTTATTTTACTCCACATAATCCTTGAATTTAGACATTTATATTCCTTCTTTACCTGCCATAACTGATTATTCAACATTATTGCCACTCCTTCTTTAGCTCTAACTCTATTTGAAACCCCTGACCTAATCCCATTTATTTCTCCCCACTGAAACTCTCCTACCCCCTTCAGCTTTGTCTCACTTAAAGCCAGGACATCCAGCTTCTTTTCATTCATAACATCTACAATCATCTCTTTCTTATCATTCGCACAACATCCACACACATTCAAACATCCCACTTTGACGGTTTTCTTCTTTTTCTTTTTAATAAGCTATACAGGAAAAGGGGTTACTAGCCCATTGTTCCCGGCATTTTAGTTGACTTTTACAACACGCATGGCTTACGGAGGAAAGATTCTTATTCCACTTCCCCATGGATATGAAAGGCAAAGCAATAAGAACAAGAACTATTAAGATAAAATCAAAGAAAACTCAGATAAGTGTGTATACATAAACGTGTACATGTTTGCGAAGCGTGACCTAAGTGTAAGTAGAAGTAGCAAGACGTACCTGAAATCTTGCATGTTTATGAGACAGAAAAAAGACACCAGCAATCCTACCATCATGTAAAACAGTTTCAGGTTTCTGTTTCACAGTCACCTGGCAGGATGGTAGTACCTCCCTGGGTGGTTGCTGTCTACCAATCTACTACGTACTACGAAGGATACTTATGTTTAATTACTTAGTATACTGTTATTTGGGTGAAAGTGATCTGAACACCTGTGATTATTTGTTTTAGTGTAAACATCTACTATCATTTTATTAACCACACATTTTGGACATAGGTAATGAAACCATTTTTATACCAGTACTTCATAGGCTTAAATTATGAAGCTATATTAACTAATTTTCAACACATCTTCCATCTGCAATAGTGCTTTATGTCGTCAAATCAATAAATACAGCACAATTCATTAATGTGCTGTTGCTGCTGAGTTATTAAAGGCTGGATGTATTTGTCATTATGATAAAAAAAAATTATTATTATGTATCATATTTGGAAGCAAGACCAAATATGGAGTGACTAATGTTATTGAAATATCTGATGAGTAGAGCTAGTGTACAGTACCTGCACCTCCATAGAATACTATCTGAGTTTGTCGAGCTCTTTATTCTATCCAAACACTGTACAACGAAGTGAATTTTTTAACCACATCTCCAGATGAGGATCTCTTCTGGAGATGTGACAGAGGTGTATTGTAACTGCTACAGCATAGTCAGATTAATGAGTTTAGATGTGAAGAACCACTAAGTTTTATCCAAAATGTGAAAGGTCATCACATCTCCATTCCACTGTATTACTAATTTACTTAGGAACATTGACATCCACATAATTATTACACCTATCCCAGTTACTCTTGTCCATGACAGTGAGTCACAATAATGTGAAATTAAGATATGCAATCCTGGTTACTTGCAGGAAGAACATATGTGAATTTTAGGTGGGTTGAACCTTGTGTTAGGTGTACAAAAACCAGTTAGGTAATAAGCAAATGTTTAATTGGCTAATGGTATGGAGGTTTTAGCTGTGCTTTCAGAGCATCTCTACATGTACCATACTTTGACATATTAAAATTTACACTGGTAAGATGTACTTGGATAGCTTATTATTTATCTTTGATGATTTATTGAGTACAGTACTGCATATTATTATATGGTTTAGTGTAAGCTCTGATGAAGGTTTGTTCTAGATATGGTATAATCTTGACTGCATCTAAATATATAATTGTTACCATTGTTTTGTCTATCTTTCAGGTTTCTGACCAGTGCCAAAATAGTGTTCATTTTTTATTTGCAAGTGTATTTTTTATGCCATGAAAAGATGTCCCATATGTAAGGTTGTGGCACGTGGACTAATTAACTACTCATACTCAGTTGTAAATTAAAAAAGGCATTTTAATATATTTTGATGTAACTTCTTTGCAAGGCATGTAATTACTTCAAGATTGTTCAATTTGACAAATAAGGACATTGGTTTGTCATGTTTGACACATTGCAGAACCATCCCAGATGCTTCAGAATGTACAATACCCACTGATTCCTCCTTGTGCTAAGTTCCAGCTTTGTCCCACATCACAGAAAGCACAGACTTGGATGACTGCACATTCTCGTCCGTCTTTCTGTGGCCACTGTTGTATGCTGTCAGTGTGCTAGCGTTCCATTCCTTTAGCTTTTGTCTCCCCACCAAAGAAGCATTTGTTGATTGTTTCATATACTGTATCAGGATGTGTGTTCCCTCATAACCCGTCTGCTAGCAGCTGTAGTTGTACACTGGAATCACTTTCATTGTTATAAGTAGCTGCACCCTAACTCACACCAACAGACAACAGGTACGTTTGGATCTTTGGGAAATATGATTGACTTGACATAATCTTGGCTAAAGAAATCGGAACTTTGTTTATAATAAGCAATAGTTTCCTGAAATTAATAACAAAATAACAAATCAGTTTTTCATATAATGAAGCTTACTTGCATACAGTGGTCCCTCGGTTTTCGTGCATCTCCAAACTCGAACATTTATGTAAGTGTATTTTCGTAAGTGCTATTGCAAGTGTATTTTTGGGGGTCTGAAATAGACTAACCTACGTGACATTATTTCTTAAGGAAGTAAATTCGTTCGGTAATGGCACTTGAGCAGCATTCTGTTACGAATTTTCGGCAAAAACCGAGGGACCACTGTACTTGTGTTGTTATGGGTCAGGGTGACCTACAGCTGTTTTAAGTAAAATTCTCTAGGGAGCAGCTTGACCTGTTAGGTTTAAAGTCACTCTTCTATAAGAGCTGCTATCATTCCTTGCATATTCCCCAAAGGTTCTTTCAGTATTGTAGTGGGCGACCTAAGCATTTTCCACCCAGTCTCCCACACTGTGGACATAATCCAAGTGTGTAATCATTAGTAAAGTGGTCACAAGGGGATAGCTGGGTGGGGTGCGACATGTCGGCGCATGAGTTACCGTAGTCACACCGCCCCTTCTAACAGGGCACAACGGTTCTTGGCAGATCACGGGCCGAGAGAGTCGCCTGCTGCCATGCAAGATAACAGAATTCCAGTTAGAGGTAGTGTAAGTTTGTAGCTTGTGGGCGTTGGCAGGTGCCCTACCTGGACCTGTACATAATATTCTATTCCCTGTTGTCTTGTTTGGGCGGCGCGCGCCCCCAGTCGCTGCCGCCTCGCACCCGGCTGGCATATGGAGGAGACCCCAGCCAGCCGGCATGCACAAGACCACCACCACTCGCTGGAAATTAATCACTGATCTGTTTTATTACTGCTCTTAAACTCAAGAACCAGTTTTTGAGGCACTTCATCAGCTTTGGTTTTTTGCATTTTTTTTGCAATCTTTCCAAAGGCAGGAAAGGTACAGGTTACATTTTTCTGCATTTAATGAAAATGAATATCATCTTCTATTTTTCTGCTTCAGACCGACTCAAAATTCTTATTGTAGGTCCCAAGTGTCTGTTGCTCAATGACATGACTTTTCATCAGACACCTACATGCTTCTGGTATAGGCTTCCAATCCCTGCCATTTTAAATTATATTTTCTTGAATGTGTAAAACCCTCAGTCAGTACATATTGATTTATATTTAATTTTAATATATTGGCATCTACAATTTTCACAAGAGATATAAATATGCAAATTTTCAGGCAAACTTCTGGACGATGAAGTGTGGTTATACGTATATTTACACATCCAAACTGTATGACCCCTGTGAGCTTAGCACTTAGTTCTGATTGTAATAATAATAATAATACACTTATCCAAAATAAGATGATAAAGGCTTGAATGTGCCTCCATATGGGGACATTTAGGATTCTGGATGGCTCCAAATAAAGAGGACCTTCACTTTCAGGGTTGGAGGCTGACTCTCATCAGTGCTCAGGAAATTTACCAGACTGGCTGATAAGAAGTTCTTCAAAACTCTCACTGAAAACAGTATTTTTTAATCTGTTACTTTTTATTTCTGAGAGTAATGAGTATAAAGACTCAGACATTTAGTACAATTAAGAAATAAGTAATACACTATGTCTTTTTGAGAATTGTAAATACCAGTAAAAATATGGATTAGTGTACATTAGTTTGTCCAAATATTAAACTTATCAAAATTGTCTTGCTAAATGTCATTGAGGGTTTTTGTATGTTTTTTCTTAACTTGTACATTTTAATGCACAATACGTATTTCCAGTACAGCAGCTTTTTTCATTTCCTTTCCTATGGTGATTGCTTATGTCCTCTGCTGTATTCAGACATTGTTCATGTTGTTACTGCAGCACTCTCCATCCCTTGTTCTCACATCTTTCAATCTCTGAAACTTTACATTGGATTTGATTCATGCTCACCAGTCTCTCTGTTTCTCTCTCTCTCAGTCTTTGTCTCTGTCTCTATCTTTCTGTCTTGCTCTCTCTGTCTCACCCTCTGTCTCTCATTCTCTCATTGATCTCTCATTCTCTTTCTTTCTTCCTCCCCAAAAATTGCAGTACATAATACAATCTTCTATCAGCATTACTTCAATTCTGTACATAATTTTTTTTTTACTCTTATTTGGTACATACCTATTTTTTTTGTGTGGTGTAGGTTCCAGGCTACTGCCGGAAAGTAGACATCGCCGGAAAGCAGAACGCCATTTTTTACACTTATAAATGCATATAAATGCCAGATAATAAGTTTACACTAACATATACAGTGGTACCTCGAGTTACAATGGTCTCCAAAATCGCCCTTTTATGTAAGTTTATTTTTTTAAATGCTTTTGTAGGTATATTTTTGGGGGTGTAAAAGGACTAGTCTATTTTACATTATTCCTTATGGGGATAAATTCGTTTGGTAATGGCACTTGAACAGCATTCTCGAACGAAAAAATATCGTAACTCGAGGTACCACTGTATTAAGTTAGCAATAGAACTAGGCATTAAAAAACAATAAAAAGTAAAATACACACACAGTACACTCATTATTTACCTCAGAATATTTGTAGTCTTAATGTAGGGCAAAAGGCGAGTAGTATTTACTGTACGAAGTCAGGTGTGATAGCCCTCCTGGCCACCCCACCCACACATAATATACTATGATGCTTAAAGTGCTCTAGAGTGATACAATGCATATGAGTACACTCATTACTTAGCTTAAAATATTTGGAGTCTAAATGGTCTAATGTAGGGTGAGAGGTGAAAAGTATTTATTTGTAAAAAGTCGTGTGGGAGGTATGGCATTCCCCCTGGCCACCCCACCTACTATGACATTTAAAGCGCTCTAGAGTGATAAAATGCATATACAGTACACTCATTACTTACCTTAAAATATTTGTAGTTTTAATGTAGGGTGAGAGGTGAATAAGTGAGATAAAAATGAATAAACGAGAGAGAGAGAACGAGTAAGATGACAGAACCGCAGAGTACTTATGTAAACAATCCGTCTGGTTATGGTTGATACACGTTCATACAAATACCTTACATTGTGTACAAGTTGTCTCCACAGTGGTACAGTAGAATAAATAAAGACCAACGCTTCCTTTCTCATGGCTCTCAGTGGCTCTCCTTGCACTTCAGTTTATAATTGTAACTACCAATATCTATGTAAAAATGCAATGAAATGTAATTTTTAGAAGGAATGATGCTCTGACAAATTATTATTATTATTATTATTACAAGTTATTATTATTATTATAACCATAATAAAAAAGAATCGCTAAACCCACAAGGGTCATGACTAGCTATAGATAGAGTGAAGCCATACGAAAGGAATATTTTTCTACAGTTAAAACTGATGTTTGACTAGAGAAAACGTAATTCTTCCGACACTCATACAAGCCACTTGGTAAACAAATCTCATATTTATGTCAATTTTTATACTGTGGGTGTAAGTATCTTGTTTATATGTTACATAGTGTGTTTATTATATGATTTTGAAAAAAATATCATAGATGGATTAATGGAAATGTCTATATTAACGTAATATACGACATTTAATGTGCCCAAGAGATTATATGGCGTCAAGAGTAGAAAGACTTAGTGATTTTAATGTGTACCTGCACGTCAGCACAGTGTGTAAGTATATTTAGGTACAGGTACACATAAGTATAATTATCAGAGTATGTATATATAAAATTCACAATAACTTGAAATTTTGGAAATTTCCAGACATAGAGAGATGTGCTCACGGAGAATGTAAACAAACCGGGTGGCACATGCCGTATTTGAAAGACCGCTCGCCGTGTAGCAAGTTTTGGTCATAATTTGAAATTGCCGTATTAGTGGAATGCCATAAAGCGGGGCCCTACTGTAGTTAAGAAAGGTTCAGGTGAGGGGTGTGTAGGAGTGAAGTATTCTCTAGTTAACATTGGTCTTAGACATGGATGTGTAATGTCATTGATGAGGTTGTTTAATTTGTTTTTTACATTGGTTCTGATGAACTACTTGGAATACAACTTATCCGTTCTTTTTCCTAAGTAACCAGTTTCAGAACCTTCCTTTGGCTTCTAGCCCTGCCCTGCTTGCCTTTTGCCTTATGTGCATTGTCTAATTACTGTTTTTCTGTGGCATTGAAGGAACTAACCTGATGGCTAGATCCCATTCTTATCACATACATCACCAGTTAAGCACCTCCCTTCTTGGGTGCTAGTGATTGGTTGTTCAACATGTTTATAGACGGGGTTTTAAGAGAAGTGAATGCTCAGGTGTTGGGAAGAGGTGTGGGATTAAAAGATAAACAATTAACACAAAGTGGGAGTTGTCACAGTTGCTTTTTTGCTGATGACACTGTGCTTTTGGAAGATAATGAAGAGAGGTTGCAGAGGTTAGCAGACGAATTTGGGGGGTATATAAAAGAAGGAAATTAAAGGTGAACATAGGATAGAATAATGTGATGAGGATAACAAAAAATTTAGGAAATGAAAGATTGCATATCAGATTGGAGAGAGGGAGTTTGGAGGAAGTGAATGTGTTCAGATATTTTGGAAGTGGACTTGTCAGCAGATGAGTCTACAAGAGACGAGGTGAACCATAAAATGGATGAGGGAAAAAGGTGAGTGGTGCACTGAGGAGTCTGTGGAGACTTTATCCATAGAATCAAAGAGGGGTGTGAAGCATGGGTGGTGAATGTTGTAACAAGGAGAAGGCTGGAGGCAGTGGAGATATTATGTCTGAGGGCAGTGTGTGTTGTGAATATAATGCAGAGAATCCATAGCTTGGAGATTAGAAGGTGTGGAGTTACTAAAAGGAGGGGTTGTTGAAGTGGTTCAGACATTTAGAGAGGGTGGAGCAAAATAGAATGACTTTTCAGGGCATATAAATTTGAAGTGGAAAGAAGGCAGGGTAGGGGTCATCCTAGGAAAAGTTGGAAGGAAGGGGTAAAGGAGGTTTTGTGTGCGAGGGGCTTGGACTTCTAGCGAGCGTGCTTGAGAAAGTGAAGGCAAATGATTTTTATGACGATGTGCTTTTGGAGTTTGAACAGAGTAACATTTATGAAGGGATTTAGGGAAACCGGCAGGCGAGACTTGAGTCCTGGAGGTGGGAAGTACAGTGCCCACACTCTGGAGGAGGAGCGGAGATATGTTGCAGTTTTTGAACTGTAGTATTGGCATGCCTCTGGCAAGGCAGTGGAAAATGGCCAATGTATTAAAAAAATGTTCTGTATTAATGTATAATTGATAGGCCTCAATCAATCAGTAGTCTACATTATGTCCCTTTTAATCCTTTAGTGTGGAAGAAAGCAATAAACTTTCTCATGTATTTCTTGTTCTTTTTATTTTCTCTATTGTCCATGGGGAAGAGGAAAAGAATCTTTCCTCTGTAAGCCATGCGTGTCGTATGAGACGACTAAAATGCCGGGAGCAATGGGCTAGTAACCCCTTCTCCTGTACACATTTACTAAAAAGAGAAGAAGAAAAACTTTATAAAACTGGGATGTTTGAATGTGCGTGGATGTAGTGCAGATGATAAGAAAGAGATGATTGCTGATGTTATGAATAAAAAGAAGTTGGATGTCCTGGCCCTAAGCGAAACAAAGCTGAAGGGGGTAGGCGAGTTTCAGTGGGGAGAGATAAATGGGATTAAGTCAGGAGTATCTGAGAGAGTTAGAGCTAAGGGAGGGGTAGCAATAATGTTGAAGGATCAGCTATGGAAGGAGAAGAGGGAATATAAATGTGTAAATTCAAGGATTACGTGGATTAAAATAAGGGTCGGATGCGAAAAGTGGGTCATAATAAGCGTGTATGCACCTGGAGAAGAGAGGAGTGTAGAGGAGAGAGAGAGATTTTGGGAGATGTTAAGCGAATGTATAGGAACTTTTGAATCAAGTAAGAGAGTAATTGTGGTAGGGGACCTAAATGCTAAAGTAGGAGAAACATGTAGAGAGGGTGTGGTATGTAAGTTTGGGGTGCCAGGTGTAAATGATAATGGGAGCCCTTTGATTGAACTTTGTGTAGAAAAGGGTTTAGTTATAGGTAATGCATATTTTAAGAAAAAAGAGGATAAATAAGTAGTATACAAGATATGATGTAGAGCGTAATGACAGTAGTTTGTTGGACTACGTATTGGTAGATAAAAGACTGTTGAGTAGACTTCAGGATGTACATGTTTATAGAGGGGCCACAGATATATCAGATCACTTTTTAGTTATAGCTACAGTGGGAGTAAAAGGTAGATGGGATACAAGGAAAATAGAAGCAATAAGTAAGAGAGAGGTGAAGGTTTATAAACTAAAAGAGGAGGCAGTTAGGGTAAGATATAAACAACTATTGGAGGATAGATGGGCTAGTGAGAGTGTAGGCAATGGGGTCGAAGATGTATGGGGTAGATTTAAAAATGTAGTGTTAGTGTGTTCAGCAGAAGTTTGTGGTTACAGGTGAGTGGGTGCGGGAGGGAAAAAGAGCTATTGGTGGAATGATGATGTAAAGAGAGTAGTAAGGGAGAAAAAGTTAGCATATGAGAGGTTTTTACAAAGTAGAAGTGATGCAAGGAGGGAAGTGTATATGGAGAGAAAAAGAGAGGTTAAGAGAGTGGTGAAGCAATGTAAAAAGAGAGCAAATGAGGAAGTGGGTGAGATGTTATCAACAAATTTAGTTGAAAATAAGAAAAAGTTTTGGAGTGAGATTAATAAGTTGAGGAAGCCTAGGGAACAAATGGATTTGACAGTTAAAAATAGTAGAGGAGAGTTATTAAATGGAGAGTTAGAGGTATCGGGAAGATGGAGGGAATATTTTGAGGAGTTGTTAAATAAACAAACAAACAAACAAACAAACAAATTTTATTTCATTGCAGATTACATGGGTATTGGTAGTTACAATGTAAATTGAGTGCAAGGAGAGCCACTGACATGCCATGGCATTAGGGGCAGCTTATTCTAGTCCTTAAAAACTATGTACTAAATATTAGAGAAATTTATTGAGTTTATTCTAGTTAAAAATTATTTTCAAAATTACAATATGATGAAATTTTACTGTTTAAATTATTATATAATGATATTAGATATTAGATTGTTACAGGTGTTAAGATTCT
>WNWK01035478.1:10000-19744 GCA_009830355.1 Cherax destructor | reverse complement strand
TACATAGATGAGCCAGTTGAAGAGAGCCAAAGGTACCTAATGAATGTAGCGACAAAAAGGGGAGAAAAAAATTTTATTTTTAGTAAGGCACATGTAAAATTCCCCTTTATAGTTCCAAAAGGGTTTCCGGGGTCAACCCCCCGGGCCCCGGGGTCTGTGACCAGGCCTTATAGTGGATCGGGGCCTGATAACCACCTGTTACCGGCCCACTAAACCGACGTAAAAACCCACAGCCCGGCTGGTCAGGTACTGACTTTAGGTGCCTGTCCAGTGCCTTCTTGAAGACAACCGGGGATCTGTTGGAAACCCCCCCTTATGTATGCTGGGAGGCAATTGAACATTTGGGCCCCTGACACTTATCGTGCTAGGGGCCCCCCCTGTTTTCAGGGGGGGGGAGTTACCCCCCCCCGGCTTTTTTTGATAGGGTGATTTCGTGTGCAAGTTTGGTACTAACCCCTCTGGGATTTTCTAAGTGCATATGACCATGTATGATAAAAAAATATTTTTCCCTTTATATAAATAAGGTTTAAAAAAGGCCCCCAATGGAAATAAGTCCTTGTTTTTTTGGGTTTCCTGGATTATCCTGTATTTGTGTATACCTGAATGAACTTAATAAAATTTGGGAATATAGGAATCCCCCGGGTTGACAGTTGAGGTATAGATGGGGGAACAATTTCCCGAGTAGAATAAAAAAAAACTTTATTTTACAAGCACATGATGCCCCCATACAGACCATAGCTGATATCATGTCATACTAAAAAAAAACCCCCTGTTAGCAGAAATTTGGGGTTTTTTAGGCAATTTTCCCCCCAGAATGCGACTATCAGTTGCTAAAATCGGGGACGTACTTTTTGCTGGTGAGCAGGTGTCTTGGAAACGCGCCTAATATATCCACCCTCCCGGGGGAACAAACTCGGACCTGAATTGGGCTGGTTGACCAACCAAGTACTGGACATTTAACACTGAAGTATTTTTAAAGAAAAATACACGGGACAAGTATAAGAGGGGGAATAAGGGGGTAGGGAAAACCCTTGACACTGACCAGTAAGGGTAGAGCAATGATCCTTTTTATTTAGTTTTTGATTCCCATGAATGTTGAGTGGGAGATTAAGAGCGTTTAAACAGTACTCACCTAATTGTGGTTGCAGGGGTCGAGACTCAGCTCCTGGCCCCCCTGCACTGTCCGCTACTGGGTCTCTGCTCTCCTGCTCCTGAGCTCTATCATACCTTGTCTTAAAACTATGTATGGTTCCCGCCTCCACTATATCGTTCGAAAACTATTCCACTTCCTAACTACTCTATGGCTGAAGAATTGCTTCCTAACATCCCTCTGACTCATCTGAGTCTTCAGTTCAGTTGTGTCCCCTTGTTTCTGTGTTTCCTCTCTGGAACATCCTGTCACTATCTACCTTGTCGATTCCCGCAGTATTTTGTATGTCGTATCATGTCTCCTCTAACCCTTCTGTCCTCCAGTGTTGTTAGTCCTATTTCCCTCAACCTTTCTTCATAGGCAGTCCCTGAGTTGTGGAACTAACCTTGTCGCAAACCTTTGCACTTTCTCTAGTTTCTTGACGTGCTTGACCAGGTGTGGGTTCCAGTGGTTTTTTTGGATATGCGTATTTGTTTTGCTTGAACAATAACATTTATACAACGTTAGGTGACTGTGTCGCCCACCAGACACTTTGTCAACCCACTGATTAGATTAATAAATGTTAGGTAACGTTGCGCAGGTGTCTTTTTTAACACCTGTCGGTATTAAAATCTTATTTGAAGCATTTGGGCGTAGATGTGCATGGTGAGCGAGGAAGTAAGGGGGGAGGAAGGGCATGAGATTTACCTAGGGCGTGGTGATGGAGGGTGAGAGGGAGCAGGATGGTGGGTGGGGCTACGTGAGGTCATTACTCTGCTTCTACAGTTATATAGTTCTGCTGCTTGATTGTCTCCACTGTTTCTTCTTTTATAAACTAACAACTGTTATCTTACCTCAGTTCATTTATAGTAAATGAGCAGAGGAATAAAGACATCAGCGCAAGACTGATGACACTTTTCAGGAGACTTCTCACTCGCTGGAGACTCTTCAGACCTAAACAGAGAAAACAGAATAAATGGGGAAAGAAAGGTGGGTAAAGTGAAGTCCGGTGACATTACGTGCTTGACCACGCGTCACTTGTTCATGTGATGTGTGACGGGGAAAAATACTCTTCTCCCGGGGTTGGGGTCCCCAGTTAGCACTAGAGGTGAGTTAGCACCCCACTAAGTGAGTTGTCACCTCTGAATTTCCATGTTATGTTCTCTACAACCCTGCAAGACAAGCCACGGGGGGGGAAATCTTTAGCTCAAGTACTTTCACCTTCTCAGTGCGTCATCAGGAGCTATGCAATGATGCAAGGCTGCAACTGAAGAAGTGAGGGAAGTTCTCTCAGAGTAGCGAGTGCGGGGTTTTTCACCTACCGCAGCCTCTCTCGGAATGAGTCAACCCACACCATTGCACCCCCACCATTCCTCCCCCCATATGGGGGGGGAATGTGGGTGGCACCAGGTCCGTAGTTTGATTCCCGGTACGGGTGGATATATTAGGGCGCGTTTCCTTAAGACACCTGCTCACCTAGCAATAACTAGGACCTGATTGTTAGCAGACTGATGTGGGTCGCTATTTCTAGCCGCTTAGAACAGGTCACGTGACTTGAGAGAATACGTTTCTCAGTGGATAATATACAATGGATTGTTATTATTCTGTGTAACCTTTTTAACTAATAAAAAAAAATGAATGTGTTCTTTTGTCCGATTAAATGTCCTGGTCTGGGGAAGTAGAATGTTCCCAGGGGGAACTCAGAAGTATCTCTTCATATATTCCTAAATATTGTCTACTATCCTTCTCAGTGTCGGTTAATATGTCTTACTTGGGAATCTTCTATACAATTCCAATAATATTTCTATGATCCAAATTTCTACTTCTAATATCCTCTGGTGGTCTGGTGGCTAAACCCTCGCTTCACACGGCGAGGGCCTGGGTTCGATTCCCAGCCAGGGCAGAAACATGGGCGTGTTTCTTTATACCTGTTGTCTATGTTCCCATCAGTAAAATGGGTACCTGGGTGTTAGTCGACTGGTGTGAGTCGCATCTTAGCACACTGACCTAATCTGCCGAAATGCTCAGCATAACAAGGGACTTTCTATATAGTAGTATGTCACTGATGTCAGCTAGGTCTGTATACCTTGTACATGTAATTGTAGTAAATAAAGATATTATTATTAATTATTATTATTATTATTATTATTATTATTATTATTATTATTATAACTCCACTATCTATGTTATCCCGTAATCTTGTGAACCTGTCAATGTAGGGGTACAGTAACAGCTAAACACGTTACATAACCACTGGACGAGCACCTAAAGTCAGTACCTGACCAGCCGGGCTGTGGTTCATACGTCGGTTTGCGTGCGGCCAGCAGTAACAGCCTGGTTGATCAGGCCCTGATCCACCATAAGGCCTGGTCACAGACCAGGCCGCGGAGGCATTGCCCCCTAGAATCCTCTCCAGGTAATATAACCTTAGTTACAATATTATTATTCCACCTTCAATCTAACCGCAACTGCTGACACAGATTTCTTATAGCTTCGTACAATGACTGTGGCATGCTAAGAGTATGTTACATTTTATTTGGCATATGTCACACACCATACAGGCTGCCTCCCAACCAGCGACCCAGGTGCTGAGGGTTTAGCGATCAAAGGGGCCCTGTCGTTATACCAGTACCTCGATTCAACCAGGCAGTAGCAAGGAAGTCCACCACTGCTGCTGGTCGCTCACGATTCACTATGTCTTTTGCTTACTTTTGCCTCATTGTACATAGTGCAAATACTGTACATAGACTATAATACACTGTAAATACCAGTTTGTTTTAGTGAAGGAAATATAATTCAGTTATTGTCTGCTGTATTTTTTCTTGTTCCCAAGTGATAGTCGCATTACGGCAAGTTTGCGTGGGGGTTCTTTCGTAGATTGGGTAATGAACAGACGAGTTTGGGATGGTAACTTGGTATATTGAGATCGAATAGATAGGGTGGAATTCTCAGAGCCATAGGCCTGCGTGTCTGTCCTGCACTGAGTCTGGGTGCTAACTGAGGCACTGCCCCGAGCAGGGCTCATAGCGTTCAAAGTATTGACCTTTGACATGGGTGACCTTTGACATTGGGCTAACGGTTGCATCGGTTGGTCACGTGAGCAGAAACGGTTATACCCTATGAACTCTCACTGAGCTTACAGTGACACAGGTGTCCAGCCGTAATAGTGACCTAATTTTACAAGCAAAGTTAACTTTGAACTATCTCCCGGTAAACTCAGGTATTGTTTAATAACCTACTTTTCATCAGATTTTATTCCACTAATATTTAAGAAAGTTTCTCATGTATTATCATAAATTATTACAGAATTTTTTTAAAAAATCTATTGAAGTCAGAACATTCCACAAACACAATATCATTTACCAATGTCAGTTTAGCTTCAGCCGCTAGGACAGAGCACCGATTATCCGATCTAGCCTTCGATATAACAGACCAAAACATTCTGCTACTTAAATTACAGCATTATGGAATTAAACATGGTATTCTCCCACGTACATGAAATCTAACCTTGGTGACAAACACCAACATATACCTATTTAACTCCTCAGCAGCAAAATCGATTAACACAAATATTCAACAAGGTAGTGTCCTGGGTCCTCTGATATTCCTAAACTACATCAATAACCTTCCAATACTTCCTAATACTTCCTAATACTTCCTAATACTTCCTAATACTTCCTAAACTAAGTCTGTTTGCGGACGAGACAACTTTCTTGTCATTTCAAATACAGATAATAATAATAATAATAATAATAATAATAATAATAATAATAATAATAATAATAATAATAATAATAATAACATACATCACTGCCTGAAAATAATCAATACTTCCCATCTGCCAAACTCTTTACTGTTATTGTTAAAGCATCAATTAGATCTCACATAAGAGTTATATCCATTAACTATGTAAATTCTCATGTATTAATTTCACCGTCTCAGTTCAACCACTACACAACATGCAGATCATTGTACTGATATAATTAATTAATAAGTGACTATCACATCATTTGCAACCTCTCTCATTGTACTTGTGATGGTAATGGGTTACTCTTCTCTCATTGTACTTGTGATGGTAATGGGTTACTCTTCTCTCATTGTATTTGTGATGATAATGGGTTACTCTTTCTACTTGTATTTGTGATAGTAATGGGTTACTCTTCTCTCATTGTACTTGTGATGGTAATGGGTTACTCTTCTCTCATTGTACTTGTGATGGTAATGGGTTACTCTTCTCTCATTGTACTTGTGATGGTAATGGGTTACTCTTCTCTCATTGTACTTGTGATGGTAATGGGTTACTCTTCTCTCATTGTACTTGTGATGGTAATGGGTTACTCTTCTCTCATTGTACTTGTGATGGTAATGGGTTACTCTTCTCTCATTGTACTTGTGAAGGTAATAGGTTACTCTTCTCTCATTTTACTTGTGATGGTAATGGGTTACTCTTCTCTCATTGTACTTGTGATGGTAATGGGTTACTCTTCTCTCATTGTACTTGTGAAGGTAATAGGTTACTCTTCTCTCATTGTACTTGTGATGGTAATGGGTTATTCTTCTCTCATTGTACGTGTGATGGTAATAGGTTACTCTTCTCTCATTGTACTTGTGATGGTAATAGGTTACTCTTCTCTCATTGTACTTGTGATGGTAATGGGTTACTCTTCTCTCATTGTACTTGTGATGATAATGGGTTACTCTTCTCTACTTGTATTTGTGATGGTAATGGGTTACTCTTCTCTCATTGTACTTGTGATGGTAATGGGTTACTCTTCTCTCATTGTACTTGTGATTGTAATGGGTTACTCTTCTCTCATTGTACTTGTGATGGTAATGGGTTACTCTTCTCTCATTGTACTTGTGATGGTAATGGGTTACTCTTCTCTCATTGTACTTGTGATGGTAATGGGCTACTCTTCTCTCATTGTATTTGTGATGGTAATGAGTTACTCTTCTCTCATTGTACTTGTGATGGTAATGGGTTACTCTTCTCTCATTGTACTTGTGATGGTAATGGGTTACTCTTCATGTACTCATACTCAGTAACATTAATTAGGTACCCTGAAGGGTACCTTTAAGTCGTTCAACATGTATCTTAAGATCATCTGCTTCAGGGCAGAAACTGAACAGGGATTTATATCAAGAAGGGATTTATAACAGAAGTTCTGAGGTTATACTACTCCTCTACACATCACGGGGCCAGGAGCTGAGTCTCGACCCTGCAACCACAATTAGGTGAGTACTAGTAAGGCCTCACGTTATGCAGCTCAGTTCTGGTCTCCATACTACAGAATGGATATAAATTCTTTAGAGAACATTCAACGAAGAATGACGAAATTAATCCATTGCATAAGAAATCTTCCTTACGAAAAAGGACTGAAATTCCTTAAATTATATTTTCTTGTAAGTCGAAGAATGAGAGGAGATATGACTGAAGTGTATAAGTGGAAGATGGAACTTAACAAGGAAAATGTAAGTGGGGTTTCTAAAGATGTTTCTCCAAGAACTCGAAATAATGGACTCAAATTGGATAAGGTTGGTATGGAAAGGATATGGGAAAGTATTGGTCTGGAGGTGGAGTGGTTGACGAGTGCAATAGTGGGGTTATTGTGACTGAAACCTGGAGTGACTGAAACCTGGAGTGACTGAAACCTGGAGTGACTGAAACCTGAAGTGAGTGAAACCTGGAGTGACTGAAACCTGGAGTGACTGAAACCTGAAGTGAGTGAAACCTGGAGTGACTGAAACCTGGAGTGACTGAAACCTGGAGTGACTGAAACCTGGAGTGACTGAAACCTGGAGTGACTTCAAATATTCAGATTCAGATTTGTATTTCTCTGTAAAGATTACAATGTTTGGTTTACATATTATGAGACAATAATTACAAAGATGGCCGCTAGCATGCCTGGGCATGCCTGGGCATGCCCAGGCATGCTAGGCATTTTGGGCAGACTAATAATAGTTCTTAATCTATATTACAAATTACAAATGATTAATTTGATTTACAATAGTGAAGTAGATCAGAATATTTAGATTATGACAATTTGTAAAATTAGTAATGAGAATGATTACGTCTTGACATGTTACATAGTTTCTATTAAAGCTACAATATTGGAGTATATCAGGCAAACTTAAGACTAGTTAGAGATTTATTAGACAATAACTATGTTTCAGGATTTTATGTTTACTGTTCTTTGGGTCAGTGTTGGTGTAGATGAGGAGGATGTGTGTGTGTGTGTGTGTACTCACCTAATTGTACTCACCTAATTGTGGTTGCAGGGGTCGAGACTCAGCTCCTGGCCCCGCCTCTGCACTGTCCGCTACTGGATCTCTGCTCTCCCTGCTCCGTGAGCTCTATCATACCTTGTCTTAAAACTATGTATGGTTCCCGCCTCCACTATATCGTTCGCTAAACTATTCCACTTCCTAACTACTCTATGGCTGAAGAATTGCTTCCTAACATCCCTCTGACTCATCTGAGTCTTCAGCTTCCAGTTGTGTCCCCTTGTTTCTGTGTTTCTCTCTGGAACATCCTGTCACTATCTACCTTGTCGATTCCCGCAGTATTTTGTATGTCGTTATCATGTCTCCTCTAACCCTTCTGTCCTCCAGTGTTGTTAGTCCTATTTCCCTCAACCTTTCTTCATAAGGCAGTCCCCTGAGTTGTGGAACTAGCCTTGTCGCAAACCTTTGCACTTTCTCTAATTTCTTGACGTGCTTGACCAGGTGTGGGTTCCAGACTGGTGCTGCATACTCTAGTATGGGCCTGACGTATACGGTATACAGTGTCCTGAACGATTCCTTGTTAAGGTAACGGAACGCTAATCTTAGGTTTGCCAGTCGCCCATATGCTGCCGCGGTTATTTGGTTGATGTGTGCTTCCGGAGACGTGCTTGGTGTTATACTCACCCCAAGGTCTTTCTCCTTTGATGAGGTTAGTAGTCTTTGTCCACCTAGCCTGTACTCTGTCAGCGGTCTTCTTTGCCCTTCTCCGATCTTCATGACTTTGCATTTGGTGGGGTTAAATTCGAGAAGCCAGTTGCTAGACCAGGTGTCAAGCTTGTCCAGGTCGCTTTGAAGTCCTGCTTGGTCTTCATCCGATGTGATTCTCCTCATTAATTTCACATCATCTGCGAAAAGAGACACTTCTGAGTCTATCCCATCCGTCATGTCATTCACATATAGCAAGAATAGCACTGGTCCTAGGACTGACCCCTGCGGTACACCGCTCGTCACAGGCGCCCACTGTGATACCTCATCACGCACCATGACCCGTTGTTGCCTCCCTGTGAGGTATTCCTGATCCATTCCAGTGCCCTTCCTGTTATACACGCTTGGTCTTCCATCTTCTTTACTAATCTCATGTGAGGAACTGTGTCAAAGGCCTTCCTGCAGTCCAAGAAAATGCAGTCAACCCACCCTTCTCTCTCTTGCCTTATCTCTGTTACTTTATCATAGAACTCCAGGAGGTTTGTTACACAGGATTTGCCTTCCCTGAATCCGTGCTGTCTGGCGTTGATTAACCTGTTCTGCTCCAGATGCTCCACCATTATTTTCCTGATGATTTTCTCCAAGACTTTGCACACTATACATGTAAGTGACACCGGTCTGTAGTTTAGTGCCTCTTTTCTGTCTCCTTTTTTAAAGATGGGGACTACGTTGGCCTTTTTCCATATCTCAGGTAGCTGCCCAGTTTCAAGGGATGTGTTGAAAATTTTGGTAAGTGGCACACTCAGAACCTCAGCTCCTTCCCGAAGGACCCATGGTGAGATATTGTCCGGACCCATTGCCTTTGAGGTATCAAGGTCACTGAGTAACTGCTTCACCTCCCCCTCAGATGTGTGTATTCCCTCCAGCACTCGATACATCCCTTGTTGGTGACGCACCCCGTCCTGTCTACCCAACTGCCTTCCTTCCTCCACTGTGAATACTTCCCTAAACCTCGAGTTGAGCTCCTCACATACCTCTTGATCATTACTTGTGAGTTCCCCATCTTCCCTCCTCAGCCTTATCACCTGATCCTTTACTGTTGTCTTCCTTCTGATGTGGCTGTACATCAGTTTCGGGTCAGACTTGACTTTCGATGCTATGTCGTTTTCGTACTGTTTCTGGGCCTCCCTCCGTACCTGTGCATACTCGTTTCTAGCTCTTCGACTAATCTCCTTGTTTGCTTGGGTTCTTTGCCTTCTGTACCTTTTCCATTCTCTGGCACTCTGAGTCTTTGCCTCCCTGCATCTTTGGGTAAACCAGGGGCTCTTTCTTGTCTTCCCATTTATTCTTTTTCCTTTGGGTATAAACTGTTCCTCTGCCTCCTTGCACTTTGTCGCTACGTATTCCATCATTTCATTTACTGGCTGTCCTTCCATTTCCCTTTCCCACAGAACCTCCTGCAGGAAATTCCTCATACCTGTGTAGTCCCCTCTTTTATAGTCTGGTATGTCTCTTTCAGCACCGTTTTCCCTCTCCACCTGTAGCTCTACTATGTACTCAAAGCTCAGCACCATATGGTCACTGGCTCCCAGGGGGCTCTCGTGTGTTATGTCCTCGATATCTGAGCTATTCAGGGTGAATACTAGGTCCAGCCTTGCTGGTTCGTCCTCTCCTCTATCTCTGGT
>WNWK01035478.1:0-7500 GCA_009830355.1 Cherax destructor | reverse complement strand
TGAGCTTTATCATACCTCGTCTTAAAACTATGTATGGTTCCTGCCTCCACTATATCTTTCTCTAGACTATTCCACTTCCTGACTACTCTGTGGCTGAAGAAATGCTTCCTAACATCCCTTTGACTCATCTGAGTCTTCAGCTTCCAGTTGTGTCCCCTTGTTTCTGTGTTCCCTCTCTGGAACATCCTGTCACTGTCTACCTTGTCGATTCCCCGCAGTATTTTGTATGTCGTTATCATGTCTCCTCTGACCCTTCTTTCCTCCAGTGTTGTTAGTCCTATTTCCCTCAACCTTTCTTCATAGGACAGACCCCTGAGTTGTGGAACTAACCTTGTCGCAAACCTTTGCACTTTCTCTAGTTTCTTTGCGTGCTTGACCAGGTGTGTGTGTGTGTGTGTGTGTGTGTGTGTGTGTGTGTGTGTGTGTGTGTGTGTGTGTGTGTGTGTGTGTGTGTGACCCAACAATTAATATTTGCACCAAGAACTTATTACAGTTGTAACCGGGTGTGGACGTGTGAATTGCTCATTACTTTATAATTTGTTCATGATTGTAACCATGTATAAACGATTCATTACCTCTGTAACTTGCTCAGCTATCAAAACTTTGAGGCCCAGTCCCTGGACCCATTATGTACCTCTGTAATCTTTTGACTACCACCCACAGGATGGGTATGGGGTGCATAATAAAGATATTAAACTAACTAAACTCCACAAAAACAATAATAATTTTCACAACACTAATGCACACAGTATGGTTTGGCCTTGTATTTTTTGAAAAGTTGATTCACTGTTTACGGAAGAATGCCTTCTTTGGTCCGGGCCTATGTTACCTTCGATTGTTGTAAGTGTGTTGGTGTGCAGCTCTGTGATTGTGGTAATTATGGGGAACCCATTGACGGTCTGAGGGCATGTGTGGTGGCCTGTATCTTTCGTTGTTTGGGTAATCACGGTGACGGTATGATGACCTCTTCCATTCATTGTTTACACCGTCATATTGCTTATCGGGGTTGTAATGCCTGCGTTTAAAGTTGAGGTTATGTTGAGTATGATCTGCAGTCCTACTGCGCTGACGCTTTTCTGGACGTTGAGCCGAGGTTGGGATGTGCTTAGTACGTGTGATCGATTGGCTACGTGAGATAAATTTGACATACTCATGCAAATGACGGAGTAGGTCAGGAAGACTGGGACGCCGGATGGGGTCGAGATCCGTGGTGGACATAAGCATCTTTGCCAGTACTGGATATTGTTCGTGCAGCGTCTGCAGATTCAACTTTACAGAAACAGCATGTAGGATCTTCTGCATCACACGTCCATAAGAGAACACATCGGATGAAAATGTACTAGGCTGGTGTTGAAAGATTTCTGGAGCCATCCAAGGAAATTTACTTGGCTGACCACGAAGGTGCATAATATTCCCGGTGGGACATGCCAACCCAAAATCAATTATACTTATTTTAGAGTTTTTAAGTGGACCTTCGACCATGATATTATCCTTTTTCAAATCGTTGTGTGCATAGCCTGCCTCGTGGATCTCTGCTAATCTGTATCCAATCTGAAGTCCGACGTTAACGAGGTCAGGGCTAGACTATTGTAAAACATCCTCGAGACGCTGGTGGCCTTTGTAAGACAAAAGCATGACTGGAGGATCCTGGGCGATACCGTAGACCAGAGGGGCGCCTCCTTTGCCATTCAATTCCCAAAGAATGGCAGCTTCTGTGTCAAAACTTTCCTTACACAGAAGAGATTTTGCTCGCTTAAGAGCGGCTGGCTTCCCCAGCCAGTTCACCAAAGCAACTTCTCCGTACGTTCCGGAACCAAGAACTTTGATGTTGTTCTTCCAGAGAGCGTCGACAACGTTCTGGTTCAAGACCTCCATTGCAGTGGTAAGCAAAATGCTTTACAAATCACTGAAGGACTTTAACTCACCGACGATTTTCAAAGATATAAAAGAGAAACAATGGATTTCACTCGAAATAGTGAAAGTGGTAAATATAGTGAAGCTGGAACTAAGTTATGGTAGGTGTGATTATTGTAGTGATTCTTAAACTGAAAATTATAAGTATAACTTAATAATATAATTACTATTAAATACTAAAAGTGATTAATGTACTGAAGATAACTGCTAAGTGAGGGACGAGTTAATATAGTGATGATAATTACTGAGGTTACTGATGAATTTTGTAGGGAAGATAATTAATAAATAACGTGATAATTAGTATAATGGAGATAATTATGAAGGCGAGTGTTGCAGTGAATATAATTTATGAAGTGAAGATAATCACTTGATGTTAGTTGTGATTGCAGAAGTAGTGAGGATAATAATAGTGAGAATAATGAAGTGAGAATAATGATCGTGTTGGTAATAAGAGTGAGAATAATGATAGTGGGGGTAATAACAGTGAGAATAATGATAGTGGGGGTAATAACAGTGAGAATAATGATAGTGGGGGTAATAACAGTGAGAATAATGATAGTGGGGGTAATAACAGTGAGAATAATGATAGTGGGAGTAATAACAGTGAGAATAATGATAGTGGGAGTAATAACAGTGAGAATAGTGATCGTGGGGGTAATAACAGTGAGAATAATGATAGTGGTGGGTAATAACAGTAAGAATAATGATAGTGGGAGTAATAACAGTGAGAATAATGATAGTGGGGGTAATAACAGTGAGAATAATGATCGTGGGGGTAATAACAGTGAGAATAATGATCGTGGGGGTAATAACAGTGAGAATAATGATAGTGGTGGGTAATAACAGTGAAAATAATGATAGTGGGGGTAATAACAGTGAGAATAATGATAGTGGGGTAATAATAATAGTGAGAATAATGATAGTGGTGGGTAATAACAGTGAGAATAATGATAGTGGTGGGTAATAACAGTGAGAATAATGATCGTGGGGGTAATAACAGTGAGAATAATGATAGTGGTGGGTAATAACAGTGAGAATAATGATAGTGGGAGTAATAACAGTGAGAATAATGATAGTGGGGGTAATAACAGTGAGAATAATTATCGTGGGGGTAATAACAGTGAGAATAATGATCGTGGGGGTAATAACAGTGAGAATAATGATAGTGGTGGGTAATAACAGTGAGAATAATGATAGTGGGAGTAATAACAGTGAGAATAATGATAGTGGGGGTAATAACAGTGAGAATAATGATAGTGGTGGGTAATAACAGTGAGAATAATGATAGTGGGGGTAATAACAGTGAGAATAATGATCGTGGGGGTAATAACAGTGAGAATAATGATAGTGGGAGTAATAACAGTGAGAATAATGATAGTGGGGGTAATAACAGTGAGAATAATGATAGTGGGGGTAATAACAGTGATAATAATGATAGTGGGGGTAATAACAGTGAGAATAATGATATTGGGGTAATAACAGTGAGAATAATGATAGTGGGGGTAATAACAGTGAGAATAATGATAGTGGGAGTAATAACAGTGAGAATAATGATAGTGGGGGTAATAACAGTGAGAATAATGATAGTGGGGGTAATAACAGTGAGAATAATGATAGTGGGGGTAATAACAGTGAGAATAATGATAGTGGGAGTAATAACAGTGAGAATAATGATAGTGGGGGTAATAACAGTGAGAATATTGATAGTGGGGGTAATAACAGTGAGAATAATGATAGTGGGGGTAATAACAGTGAGAATAATGATAGTGGGGGTAATAACAGTGAGAATAATGATAGTGGGGGTAATAACAGTGAGAATAATGATAGTGGGGGTAATAACAGTGAGAATAATAATAGTGGGGGTAATAACAGTGAGAATAATGATAGTGGGGTAATAACATTGAGAATAATGATAGTGGGGGTAATAACAGTGAGAATAATAATAGTGGGGTAATAATAATAGTGAGAATAATGATAGTGGGGGTAATAACAGTGAGAATAATGATAGTGGGGGTAATAACAGTGAGAATAATGATAGTGGTGGGTAATAACAGTGAGAATAATGATCGTGGGGGTAATAACAGTGAGAATAATGATAGTGGGGGTAATAACAGTGAGAATAATGATAGTGGGGGTAATAACAGTGAGAATAATAATAGTGGGGTAATAATAATAGTGAGAATAATGATAGTGGGGGTAATAATTGTGAGGATAAAGATGAGTGACACATGTCAGTGTGCAAGGTGAGTGTCACATGTCAGTGTACAAGGTGAGTGTCACATGTTAGTGTGCAAGGTGAGTGACACATGTCAGTGTGCAAGGTGAGTGTCACATGTCAGTGTACAAGGTGAGTGTCACATGTTAGTGTGCAAGGTGAGTGACACATGTCAGTGTGCAAGGTGAGTGTCACATGTCAGTGTACAAGGTGAGTGTCACATGTTAGTGTTCAAGGTGAGTGACACATGTCAGTGTGCAAGGTGAGTGTCACATGTTAGTGTGCAAGGTGAGTGTCACATGTTAGTGTGCAAGGTGAGTGACACATGTCAGTGTGCAAGGTGAGTGTCACATGTCAGTGTGCAAGGTGAGTGTCACACGTCAGTGTACAAGGTGAGTGTCACATGTCAGTGTGCAAGGTGAGTGTCACATGTCAGTGTGCAAGGTGAGTGTCACATGTTAGTGTGCAAGGTGAGTGTCACATGTCAGTGTGCAAGGTGAGTGTCACATGTTAGTGTGCAAGGTGAGTGTCAGATGTCAGTGTACAAGGTTAGTGTCACATGTCAGTGCGCAAGGTGAGTGTCACATGTCCTCGCGGAGGCCATCTTGGTTCACAGACGTCAACAACAACAAACCTGTCAGACGCAGAGTTACCTGCGACACCCCTAACAGTTATTTCTATTGTATGAGGATTATTTTTGACGATATGGCTTGAGAAATGCGACACAGGAGGTGGTAGGAACCCCAGAACATAACTGTTAAGAGAAATGTTATAAAGAACTCCAGGGAGGTAGAGATGAGTGAAGTGTTGTCAAGGTATTGCCGAGGTTGTTAGTGGAAGACTGAAGGATGGTTCTTTGATGCCGGTGAAGGGCTCTTGATCCAAGATTGTTCAGCTGGCTTCACCTACCTCGGATCACACCTGATGTGTGAAGCTTTCTCAAGGTATTGACTTGAGGTTGGCAATGTTCTCACACTGAGTGTCCGTGGTTCAATCCCCAGCACTAGTGGAAGTGTTTGGCATGTTTACTTAACCTGATGCCACTTCTGGCAGTAAGTAGGTACCTCCTGTCACTGTCCACTTAGCAGTAAGTAGGTACCTGCTATCACTGTTCACCTAGCAGTAAGTAGGTACCTGCTGTCACAATTCACCTAGCAGTAAGTAGGTACCTTCTGTCACTGTTCACTTAGCAGTAAGTAGGTACTTGCTGTCACAATTCACCTAGCAGTAAGTAGGTAAATGCTGTCACTGTTCACCTAGCAGTAAGTAGGTGCCTTCTGTCACTGTTCACTTAGCAGTAAGTAGGTACCTGCTGTCACAATTTACCTAGCAGTAAGTACGTACCTGCTGTCACTGTTCACCTAGCAGTAAGTAGGTACCTGCTGTCACTTCACCTAGCAGTGAGTAGGTAAAAGCTGTCACTTCACCTAGTGGTATGTAGGCGCCTGCTGTCACAATTCACCTAGTAGTAAGTAGGTACCTGCTGTCACTTCACCTAGCAGTAAGTAGGTACCTGCTGTCACTGTTCACCTAGCAGTAAGTAGGCACCTGCTGCCACAATTCACCTAGCAGTAAGTAGGTACCTGCTGTCATTGTTCACCTAGCAGTAAGTAGGTACCTGCTGTCACAATTCACCTGGGCAGTAAGTACATACCTGCTGTCACTAAACCTAGCAGTAAGTAGGTACCTATTGTCACAATTCACCTAATAGTAAGTAGGTACCTGCTGTCACTTCACCTAGTCGTAAGTAGGTGCCTGCTGTCAATTCACCTTGCAGTAAGTAGGTACCTGCTGTCACTTCACCTAGCAGTAAGTAGGTACTTGTTGTCACTGTTCACCTAGCAGTAAGTAGGTACCTGCTGTCACAATTCACCTATCAGTAAGTAGGTACCTGCTGTCACAATTCACCTAGCAGTAAGTAGGTACCTGCTGTTACTGTTCACCTAGAAGTAGGTACCTGCTGTCACTTCACCTAGTAGTAAGTAGGTACCTGCTGTCACAGTTCACCTAACAGTAAGTAGGTACCTGCTGTCACAGTTCACCTAACAGTAAGTAGGTACCTGCTGTCACTTCACCTAGCAGTAAGTAGGTACCTGCTGTCACAATTCACCTAGCAGTAAGTAGGTACCTGCTGTCACAATTCACCTAGCAGTAAGTAGGTACCTGCTGTCACTGCTCACCTAGCAGTAAGTAGGTACCTGCTGTCACTGCTCACCTAGCATTAAGTAGGTACCTGCTGTCTCTTCACCTAGGAGTAAGTAGGTACCTGCTGTCACAATTCACCTAACAGTAAGTAGGTACCTGCTGTCACTGTTCACCTATCAGTAAGTAGGTACCTGGTGTCACTTCACTTAGCAGTAAGTAGGTACGTGCTGTCACTGTTCACCTAGCAGTAAGTAGGTACTGGTTGTTACTGTTTACCTAGCAGTAAGTAGGTACCTGCTGTCACTGCTCACCTAGCAGTAAGTAGATACCTGCTGTCACTTCACCTAGGAGTAAGTAGGTACCTGCTGTTACTGTTCACCTAGCAGTAAGTAGGTACCTGCTGTCCTTCACCTAGGGTAAGTAGGTACCTGCTGTCCTCATTCACCTAGCAGTAGGTAGGTACCTGGGTGTTAGTCACCTTACCTGCTGTCACTCTTCACCTATTAGTAAGTAGGTACCTGTGTTAGTGACCTTACACCTGCTGTCACTCTTCACCTAGCAGTAAATAGGTACCTGGGTGTTAGCTGACTGGTGTGGGTTGCATCCTGAGAGACAAGAGCTAAGGACCACAATGAAAATATGACAGACAGTCCTCTATGATGCACTACCTTTCTTGGGTTATCCTGGGTGGCTAACCCTCTTGGTTAAAAATCCGAACATATTTAATCTCATCTTGTTTGTGGAAGACTAAACTGGGAGGTTCCTTGAAACTGGTGAAGGGCTCTTGATTCAAGAATGTAGAGCTGCCTTTTTTTTTCTTTGGATCAAACCTGATTTCCCATCTCTCTCTTATTTCCCAGGCATTGTATAACCCTTACATGTTTATGGCTTCTGTGTTGGTCTATAAGTTTAATAATTCAAGATATGTTCCTTGATGCTTGTGAAGGTCTCTTGATCCACAGAATTGGAACGTTTCTCTATTGGATATAACCTGATTGCCTTTCATTTCCCATGCACTGAATGACCCCTCTTCCCTCCCTCCTCAGTGGGTTTAGCACTTCCATATGATTAAAATAATAATAATAATAATTTGCTCTCACTGAAACATGGTTAAAGCCTCATACTACAGATATCTATGCCATTCCTGGTTACACAGCCATACACAATTGTCGGCCAGACCAACAAGGAGGTGGCACAGCTATGTTCTCTCAGACCAGCTTGAATGT
>WNWK01035477.1:0-19744 GCA_009830355.1 Cherax destructor | reverse complement strand
AGAAAGATACTTGATTGAACTTGTCCTTTTAGCTCATTTTAACTTAAAGAGAGGAAGTATAGCTCATGTTTAAGCTTGTCCGAGGAAATATTGTGACGTCACACACCAAGAGGGTGTGGGCGGACTTTTGATGAATAAGTAAACTGTGAAATATTATACCCCATAGGGAACTTGATCCAAGGAGATGGAGGAATTATAGAATATTGAAAATGAGTCTTTTCGTTCTTTTTTATTGAAATCGAGAAAATTTCTACCCCATAGGGGTTACCCATATCTGACTCTCCATAGAGGTCAAGTAAAAAATATCAGAAGTAATATTGAAAAAATGAAAAATTTGAAAAATTAAAAAAAAAAAATCGAGGGCGGGGCGATCCGCAGAAGGCGCTGCAGAAGGCAGCTCGGGGCGGCTCGACGCGGAAGGGCGCGGGCGGGGCGCCGGGCGGGCGCGGCGGGGCGGGGGCTCGAGCGCGCGGAAGGAGACCGCTCAGGGATGAGGGTCTCAGGGGGTGTGAGGGGGATGAAGGGTGCGGACCTGCTCAGGATGAAAAAAAAAAAAAAAACAATGGGGGGCGTTGGGGATGGGGGTTGTATCGGAAGTGGGGGTCGACCGGAAGTGGGGTGGGGGGTGAGTGGGGTGGGGGTGACCGGATGTGGGGGTGTGTGACCGGAAGTGGGGATTGGGGGGTTGAACGCCGCAATTTTGAGTTCTACAGGCAGATTGTACACTACTTAAATATATATATATATATATATATATATATATATATATATATATATATATATATATATATATATATATATATATATATATATATATATATATATAATATCACACACACTGCCGAGTAAGCCAAACTGAAAAATATTCCGTATGCACCAGTGCATAATTTAATAGTCAGTAGTGGCAAAATATATTAGTCAGGGATTATTGAATATGTTAGTAGAAGCTAATCAGGAATAGAGCGAGAGAAGATTTAAACCATCCAGAAGGGTGGAATCTGAGTGGCACACGGTTACATAAATAGCGATCACCAACCGTCCCCACCCACAACCACTGTGGTACATGTACACATATACACAAGAATCCACATGTACACAGGTATAGGTTAACACTCCCATGAGCGCTCGCACACAAATAACATATGTGGAAACAAACACACTTATTCACACACGCACGCAAAAACGTGCACACACACAAAAAAAAAAAACGTTCTCCCCAGATCCCCAGACCACAGTTTTAGAAAAGAAGCTGAAGGTTTGGTATACGAATGGAATAACAAATAAATGTGAGCAGTGGCATGAAAGAATCAAGGAGACGTCCCAAGACATCATAGCAGTCACAGAAACGAAACTCACTGGGATGATAACAGATGCAATCTTCCCACCCGAATATCAGATCCTGAGGAAAGATAGAGGGAGCAGAGGGGCAGTAGGAGTTGCACTGCTCATTAAAAGCCGATGGGGATTTTAGGAAATGAAACGAATGGACGAAACTTGTGAAAGGAACTCTATAGTCTGGGGGACATAAAGTAGTTATTGCAGTGATGTATAACCTGCCACAGAACTGCAGGAGGCCAAGAGAAGAATATGAAGAGAGCAACTGAGCAATGGTGGACACACTAGCTGAGGTGGCCAGAAGAGCTCACATGGGGAGAGAAAAGTTACTAGTTATTATCGATTTCAATCACATGGAGCCACATGGAGGTCCTGACAAAGGGATAGCCAAGATAATGGATGTGGTACTGGAAAACCTCATGCATCAACATGTTAGGGACACTACCAGAGAGAGAGGGAGGTTGAACCAGCAAGACTGGACCTTGTGTTCACCTGAGTAGCTTGGACATTGATGACATCGCATATGAAAGGCCCCTTGGAGCTAGTGATCACATGGTTCTGAGCTTTGAATACATAGAGTTACAAGTGGAGAGGATAACAGGAGTAGAATGGGAAAAGCCAAACTACAAAAGGGGGGACTACACAGGTATGAGGAAATTTCTGCAGGAGATTCAGTGGGAAACAGAATTGGTAGGAAAGTCAGAAAACGAAATGATGAATTACGTGACAACAAAATGCAAGGAGGCAGAGAAAATGTTTGTTCCCAAGGGCAATAGAAATAATGGGAAGACCAGAACGAGCCCTGGGTTTACCCAAAGGTGCATGGAGTCAAAAACTAAGTGCACTAGAGAATGGAAAAAGTACAGAAGACAATGGACGAAGGAAAATAATGAGTATGCACAGATAAGGAGGTAGGCCCAGCGACAGTACGAAAACGACATAGCATCAAAAGTCAAGTCTAACCCAAAGCTGTTGTATAGCCTGATTACCTGGTCAAGGACCAGGTAATCAGACTGAGGAAAGGTGGGGAACTCACAAGAAACGACCAAGAAGTTTGTGAGGAGCTCAACATGAGATTTCAGGAAGTATTTAAGTGGAGACAGAAAAGACTCCAGGAAGTCAGAACAGTTGGGTACACCAACAACAAATATACTAACAAGTGTTGGATGAAATACACACAACCGAGGAGGTGAAGAAGCTGTTAAGTGATCTTGATACGTCAAAGGCTGTGGGACCGGACATCTCTCCGTGGGTTCTTAGAGAGGCAGCAGAGATGCTGGGTGTGCCACTAACAACAATTTTCAACACATCCATTGAAACTGTGCAACTACCTGAGGTGTGGAAGACGGCAAATGTAGTCCCCATTTTTAAAAAGAGAGACAGACACGAGGCACTAAACTATAGAACAGTGTCACTGACATGTATAGTATGCAAAGTCATGAAGAAAATTATCAGGAGGATAGTGGTGGAGCACCTAGAACGAAACAAGCTTATAAACGACACCCTGCACGGATTTATGGAAGGCAAATCCTGTGTCACAAACCTACTGGAGTTTTATGACAAGGTAACGGATGTAAGACACGAGAGAGAGGGGTGGGTAGATTGTTTTTTCTTGGACTGCAAAAAGGCCTTCGACAAAGTTCCTCACAAGAGATTAATGCAAAAGCTAGAGGATCGTTCACATATAACAAGAAGGGCACTGCAAAGGATCAGAGAATACCTGACAGGGAGGCAACAGCAAGTCATGGTACGTGACGAGGTATCAGAGTGGGCGCCTGTGGGTTCCACAGGGATCAGTCCTAGGACCAGTACTATTTTTGGTATATGTGAATGACATGAAGAGAGGAACAGATCAGAAGTGTCCCTGTTTTCAGGTAATATGAAATTAATGAGGAGAATTGAATCAGATGAGGATCAGGCAGGACTACAAAGCAAAGAGACCTGGACAGGCTGGAAGGGCAAAGAAGACCGCATACAGAGTATAGGCTCGGTGACCAAAGACTGCAAACCTCACTCAAGGAAAGGGATCGTGGGGTGAGTATAATGCCGAGCACATCTCCTGAGGAGCACATCAACCAGATAACTGCTGCAACATATGGGCGCCTGGCAAACCAGACAATGGCGTTCCGATAACTCAGAAAGGAATCGTTTAAGACTCTGTACACCGTGTACGTCAGACCCATCCTAGAGTATGCAGCACCAGTTTGGAACCCACACCTGGTCAAGCACGTCAAGAAATTAGAGAAAGTGCGTAGGTTTGCGACGAGGCTAGTTCCAGAGCTAAGGGGATTGTCCAACGAATTAAGGTTAAGAGAAATCGCATAACGACACTGGAAGACAGGAGGGTTAGGGAAAGCATGATAACGACATACAAAATACTTCGAGGAATTGACAAGGTGGACAGAGACAGGATGTTCCGGAGATGGGACACAGAAACAAGGGGTCACAATTGTAAGTTGAAGACTCAAATAAGTTAGAGATGTTAGGAGGTATTTCTTTAGTCATAGAGTTGTCAGGAAGTGGAATAGTCAGGTATGTGACGTAGTGGAGGCAGGAACCATACATAGTTTTAAGACGAGGTATGATAAAGCTCATAGAGCAGGGAGAGAGAGGACCTAGTAGCGATCAGTGAAGAGGCAGGGCCATGAGGTATGGCTCGACCCCTGAAACCACAAATAGGTGAGTATTTAAACACATAAATACACGCACACACACACACACACACACACACACACACACACACAGAAACAAGGGGTCACAATTGGAAGTTGAAGACTCCTATGAGTCAAAGGGATGTTAGGAAGTATTTCTTCAGTCATAGAGTTGTCAGGAAGTGGAATAGCTTGGAAAGCGACATAGTGGAGGCAGGAACCATACATAGTTTTAAGACTAGGTTTGATAAAGCTCATGGAGCAGGGAGAGAGAGGACCTAGTAGCAATCAGTGAAGAGGCGGGGCCAGGAGCTATGACTCGACCCCTGCAACCACAAATAGGTGAGTACAAATAGGTGAGTACACAGAAGAGGTATGATAAAGCACATGGCGCAGGGTGAGTGACCCAGTAGCGGTCAGTGAAGAGGCGGGGCCAGGATCTATGACTCGACCCTTGCAACCACAACTAGGTGAGTACACACAGTGTTGTGAATGACTCCTTACTCAGATGTCGAATATCATTTCGACATTTGAGTAAGGAGTCATTCACGACAACGTACACCGTGTACGTCAAGTCCATAATGGAATATGCCGCACCAGTATGGAACCAACACCTGGTCAAACACGTCAAGAAATTGGAGAAAGTATAAAATTTGCAAGGAGACTAGTCCCGGAGCTGAGGGGTATGTCTTACTAGGAGAGGTTAAGGGAACTCTTACTGATGACACTTGAGGGTAGGAGGGATAGGGTGGACATGATAACGACGTATAAAATACTGAGTGGAATTGACAAGGTGGACAGCGCTCGAATGTTCCAGAGATGGGACACAGGAACAAGGGGCCACAATTGGAAGTTGAAAACTCGGATGAGTCATAGGGATGTTAGGAAGTATTTCTTTAGCCTCAGGTTTGTCAGGAAGTTGAATAGTCTGGAGAGTGAAGTAGTGAAGGCAAGTTCGATACATAGCTTTAAGAAGAGGTATGATAAAGCTCACGGAGCAGGGAGAGAGTTAATTAATGTCAACCAGTGAATTGGCGGGGGTCAGGAGCTGTGACTCGACCCCTGCAACCACATATAGGTAATTACAAATAGGTGAGTACATACAGGTGAGTACACACACACAATAACAGAAACACGCTCAGGAACTAAGAAGACATTTTCAGAAATGTTATCAGACATGTAGGAGATGCAGAAGAAGATAAGATGAACATCAAAGGAGATGCTCAAACTGGATACATAAATATGGAGGGAAAGGAAGTGGGAAGAGGCATGGAAAAGGTAGCTGTTTGTTATGGTAAAAGAGACAAATGATTTCATCATACTAATGGGTGAGGATGGTACGTCCTAGACGACAAATTTTCAGAGATTCTGGGAAGTACTCGAGCGGGAAAAATAGTCCAAACAAATTGATCCTCTTGACAGAAATCTTACGAGACAGGATTGTAAATCACGGTTAAGTGACATAGGATCTGAAGCACAGGCAGGAAGACTGACGCTTATACACTGGCGTCTGATGATTGACGTGCAGCAGACAAAGGCATTATCACAGGTAGGCGGGATTCCCCAATGGAAGTAGGTCATACCCAAGGGATGAGTCAGGAGTAAGCAATAAGGGTGGATATGTGCTTTGTACAAAGATTCCATGATGTTGCAGCAACAATGTCTTCGTCTGCTGCAAGTCCCTCATCTGAGGCCAGTATATGAGAGCCCATCTTCCTGTATTTTCTTCTCTTCAAGACTACGGTGCTCTTCACCAACTCCAAGACTGAGGGTCTGATTACCTCATCTTTTGTATAGTTATATTTTCTACTCGTTATTTCCTTGTATTGTATTGATAAAGTGTGGCATGCAAAGAGTATGTGAACCGGATGATAAGGGTTTAACGATCCACAGGGTATCCGTCGTTCAATCAGTACCTTGGTTCATTGACCAATCATAGGCAATCCCGCCAAAGCTGAAGCAACATGGTTCACTTGTGGTAAGCACTGGCAGACTTGCCTACCTGCTGGTTGAGTACGGTGCACTCACTCTGGCTTCTGCTTTGCCATCTGTCACCGTGGTGTACACTTGGTATACTATCTGTACACATTGTACATAGTGTACATACCTGTATATATCATCTGGTGAAGGCAAATATAAATTATAGTCTACTGTTGAGTTTTGTTTGTTCCATTTTCCATTACGACCAGGTCTCACAGGCAATTCTTACCTGTGTTCATAATATGAAGGAAGGCATTTGATACTGAAACGTCTACAAAGAAAGATACCCAGATTTGGCAAATGTGTCTAATTCTTCATCAAGGGACACAAAAATATTACCGTGTGTGCCTATATAGAGACAAAGCAAGAAATACCTTACAGCAGCCTCTCACACAATTCCACCCCCTTCTTCCATACCACCAACGCCCACTTCCCCCTTCCACCTCCCTGACCCACCTATGGGCAAGGACCAGGAATCCGTGAAACCTCAAACTGGAATAACAAATAAGAGTGAGGAGTGGTACAAACGAATCATGGAGGCATCCCCTGACATAACACTCGGGGAGGCAAAATGTTTGGAGATGATACCAGACACAATCATCCCAGGAAACAGAGGAGGAGGAGGAGGAGGCATAACACTGTTCATCAGAAAACAGTGGAGTTTTGTAGCGTAGGGAGGAATACGAGAGAGGAGATTCATGTGACTAAAGTAATCAGCTTATATGGATGACCAAGAAGTCTTCGAAGAGCTCAGCGTGAGATTTAGGGAGGTATTCTCCGAGGACACAGAAAGTCATTAAAAAACCGAGGCAGTAGAGTGCATAAGCAAGTGTTGGACACAACTCACACAACCGTGGGTCAAGAGAGAGGGAGCAGAAGTACTGTGAGTCCCGCTAACAACAATCTATAACAATTGTGGAAGACACCAAAACGTAATCCCAGTTCTTTAAGAAAGAAGACATACAGGCACCGTTAAACTAGAGACCAGTGTCAGTGTATGTAAATTTATGGAGAAGATTTTCATAGGAAGGGTGGTAGAGCACCTAGAATGGAGAGGTTTCTTACATAACAATCAGTACGGCTTTTGGGATAGAAAATCCTGTGTCACAAACCTACTGCAGTTCTACGAAAAAGTAACAGGTAAGACAGGAGAGAAAAGGACGAGTAGACTGCATTTTCTTGGACTGTACGAACTGTTTTACAAAATATATAACTGTAAACCTTGAAGAACAGGTAGGAATAACAGGAAAAGAACTACATTGGATCAAGGCATACCCGACAGGAAGGAAACAACGAGGGATGGTTCATGACGAGATGTCAAATGGGTGAATGTGACGAGTGGGGTTCCACAAAGGTCAGTCCTAGGGTCGGTGTTGTTTCTTGAATACATGATGAAAATTAGACACATATGCAACATATAATTTGAAGACAGTTGAACTATATACAGAAAATGAGGTAATCAGTCCCTCAGGCTTGGAGTTGGTGTGAAGATCACCGTAATCGTGAAGAATCTGGAGCAGAGGCAAGAAGGCTGGTCCATATATACTGGCGTCAGGTGAAAAGGGGACGGGTAGCAGACGAAGGCATTGTCACTGGTAGGCAGGATTCCCCAATAGAAGTAGGTCATACCCAAAGGACGGGTTAGTAGTAGGGAAGAAGGTTGTATAGATGTCCTCTGAACCAAGATTCCATGATGTTGCAGTGTCTGACGCCAGTATATAAGCGCCAGCCTTCTTGCCTCTGCTCCAGATTACCACAACTACGGTGCTCTTCACACCAACTCCAAGACTGAGGGACTGATTACCTCATCTTCTGTATATAGTTCTACTGTCTTCAAATTATTTCCTAGAATTTGTATTGATAAAGCCACTGGATGGCGAAACGTTTGCATTAAAGATACCCTGATGTTGCATATGTGTCTAATTTCCATCTTGTAAGTAATGTATATCATTCATAAACATCTTGTATACATGAATGACATGACAGAAGGATAGATTCAGAGACATCCCTCTTCACAGACGACGTGAAAGTAGTAAGAATACAAGTGGATAAGCACCAGGAAAAACTACAAATAGATCTGGACAAGCTCAAGCTTGGTCAGACACATGACTCCTGGAATTTAATTAATCGAACCAAGTGGAAAAATGTAAAGCTTGGGAAACGACACAGAAACCGCAGAGTACATGTCAGGGGGACAAAGGCTACAAATCTCAATCAAGGAGAAGGATCTTGGTGTGAGTATCATACCGAGCACATCCCTTCAAGCGCACATTTACCAAATATCTTTTGCAACAAATGCACGTCTGTCTAATCAAAAAATAACGTTTCAAAATCTAAATATGGAGTCATTCACGATACTGTACACCGTTTACAGTAGGACCATATTAAAGTATGCAGCACCACTTTGAAACCCAAACCTGGTCAAGCATATAAAGCAATTGGAGAAAATGCAGAGGTTCGCAACATGACTAGTCCTTAGCTAAGGGGTATGTCCTGTGAGGAGACGTTAAGGTAACACTTGAGGACAGAAAGACAGAGTAGAGATTTTTAATAATGTACAAAATACTGAGAGGAATTAACGAGGTGAACAGGAACAGAATGATTCAGAAATGGAAAATTGGAATGGGAAAGCACAGCTGGAGGTTGAAAATTCATACCAGTCATAGGGATGTTAGGAAGTATTTTTTCTGCAGTTGAGTAGTCAAAAGTGAACTCGGGTTGAGGGTAAAGTTGAATACATGCAACTTTAAGAGAGTACAATAACTGTCTAAGCCAGGATATATGACCTAATAGCCACAAGAGGAGAATCAGTTGTATCACCCTTGCAACTAGATACAGGTGAGTACAAATTGATGAGTAGCCATGCACACACACAAACACACACACACAATCGCACACACACACAAACACACACACACACATACACATACAGTAGAGATTTTTAACAATGTACAAAATACTGAGAGGAATTAACGAGGTGAATAGGAGCAGAATGATTCAGAGATGGAAAATTGGAATGGAAAAGCACAGCTGGAGGTTGAAAATTCATACCAGTCATAGGGATGTTAGGAAGTATTTTTTTCTGCCGTTGAGTAGTCAAGAAGTGACTCGGGGCCAGGAGCTGAGTCTCGACCCCTGTAACCACAATTAAGTGAGTACACACACACACACACACAAATGGTAACTAACTAACACACACACATACACACAGCTGACTATGACCATACTTTACTATGACTTCACCTAACTATGACCAGACCTAGCTATTACCTCACCTGACTATGACCACATCTGACTATGACGACACCTGGGGAAGTGAGGAAGAGAGGTCATCTGATGGGACACTGATGGACTTCTAGAAACACGGAACTAGGGATGCAACAAGCACACACACATACACACTCCAACACACACACACACACATACACACACACAACAAACAACAGATCAAGTGTCTATCAACAAGTGCTTTTGACAACCGGGAACGAGCACATACACACACACACACACACACACACACATATCAAGAGGCGGAGTACACCATCAAGTGCTGGACACAATACATACAACCAAGGAGGAGCTGAAGGAGCTGCTAAGCGAGCTGTTAGTGGTACACAGGCGCTCTGTGTACCACTAACAACAATCTTCAACATATCTGTCGAAACAGGGAGACTACCTGATGTATGGAAGACAGCAAATGTAGTCCCAATTTTTTGAAAAGGCGACAGACACGCAGCATTAAAGTACAGACCAGTGTCACTGACATGTATATTATGCAAGGTCATGGAGAAGATTATCAGGAGAAGAGTGGTGGAGCACCTAGAAAGGAATGAGCTTATCAACGACAACCATCATGAATTCAGGGACAAGAAATCCTGTCACAAAACTACTGGAGTTCTATAACAAGGTGACAGGAGTAAGACAAGAGAAAGATGGGTGGGTAGACTGTGTTTTCTTTGGACTGTAAGAAAGCCTTTGACACAGTTCCACACAAGATATTAGTGCAAAAGCTGGAAGACATCAGCAAGTCAGGTGCTCCCCTTTGTAGTCTTACCTCATCCTCCGCCGATTGAATTTTTCGCATTAGCTTAAACCATATACAAACAGGGACACTTCTGAATCTATCCCTTCCGTCAGATTACTAGGATTTATTTCAAGAAGTATAAGTAACAGAAGTCCAAAAGTTATTTTACAGCTCTATACATCACTAGTGAGACCTCACTTGGATTATGCTACTCAGTTTTGGTCTCCTTACTACAGGATGATATAGACTCATTGAGTACATACAGAGAAGAATGACTAAAATTATTTACTGTATAAGGAATCCCCAGCATGAAGATAGACTTTGAGCCTTGAATCTCCACTCTCTGGAGAGACGTATAATGATGGGAGATATCATCGAAGGGTAGAAGTGGATGATGGGCATAAACAAAGGTGATAATAATAGAGTACTGAAGGTATTGAATCAGGAAAAACAACAGAAATAATGGATTAAAGTTGGATAAATATAGATTTAGAAAGGACATAGGTAAGTACTGATTTTAGAACAGAGTTGTTGATGCGTGGAACAATCTTCCGAGTAGGCTGATCAAGGCTAGGACCTTGGGTGGTTTAAAAATAGATTAGGCAAATATATGAGTGGGAGGGGCTGGGTTTGATTGGTGTCGTGGGTACGGAGTAAATTCTTGGGTAACTTTGGGTAGGGGTGGTTTTGATAAGGACTCTGCCTTGTATGTCCCAGTAGGCCTTCAGCAGTGTTCCTCCATTCTTATGTCATATAATTCATATATACCAGGAACAGCACCGGTCCTAGGACTGACCCCTTTGGATCCCCGCTCGTCACAGGCACCCACTCTGACACTTCATCACGTACCATGACTAGTTGTTGCCTTCCTGTCTGGTATTCTCTGATCTATTGCAGTATGTGTATGGGTGTGTGTGATACTGAATACCGATACCGCCAGAAATAGCCGAAACCTTCCGAGAGTGATATCGATACTTTGACACATCCATGAAGTATTACGTGGAGTCAGAAAAATAATGTAATTTTTTTGTGTTGCTCTGCCTCCTTGTTATTACCTGACGGAAACTTACAAGAACTGACGAGAACAGACGTAAAATGTCTTAACACTTCAGTAAGAATGAAACCATTTGTTTTACTGTGATACTCAGGTTTTGAAAGATTGAGATTCATCACTATGGATCTCCTGTTAAAGGAGCGTAGAAGAAGGGAGGAGAAGAAGAAGAAGAAGAAGAAGAAGAAGAAGAAAACAACAACAACAACAATGAAGAAGAAATATAATAAAAAATCTTAGTGAACTACAATAGGTATCCTCAGATAAGATACAAGAAATACAAAGTTAATCTCAAACTTGATGACAAGAGCAGTGAAATAAAACGGGAAATCAACGATGTGTTATATATACTTACTGCTGCGTTGTTTTAAATTTCATGAACTCGTCGAACGACTGAAAATGGATTTTTTTTCTAATGCAACCCAAACTGTTACATGGATATTTGTGTGGAAATTACAGTTAAGTGATGACTTTTTTTGACATCAACTCTCTCTTTCCACCCCTTCCCCACCCTTTCTTCAAGATTCCCCACCCTGTCTTCAAGAAGGCGCTGGACAGGCACCTAAAGTCAGTACCTGATCAGCCGGGATATGGTTCTTACGTCGGTTTACGTGCGGCCAACAGTAACAGCCTGGTTGATCATACCCTGATCCACCACGAGGCCTGGTCTCAGACCGGGCCGCGGGGATGTTGATCCTCGAAACCCTCTCTATGTATACTAAAGATATATTCCTTCCCTCTCTCTCTCTCTCTCTCTCTCTCTCTCTCTCTCTCTCTCTCTCTCTCTCTCTCTCTCTATTTACACAAGGGTTTTTACCAGGACAAAAAGAATAGGAGGAAGTTGGAACCAACTGTGGACCAGCGGTTTTCTTTTGGTCAGCAGACTTTATTTCGTCGATGTCATTATACTGCACGAATATTTTCCGGACTCGGGTCATCCAAGGAATAAATGATTTCTGATAGTGATGTTCTGAGAAGGGTACATTCAGAGTGTTGTTGATGTTTACTGCCCACTTGTCTTCTCGTTGTCCGAGAAGCAGAACTAAAGGTTGGCCTTGTACTTAACAGTAACGCTACCCACATCCCTCTTGTGCTGAAGGCTCTGCTGAAATAACAGATCTGTCCAGGTTGGGTCTAGGCGAGACATGATTCGTCTTGTTTTGTTTTCTATTCTCTCAAGAAGACGCAGATGAGACGGGGGGAAGGCAGTCCAAGAAAGTGGAGCATACTCAAGGTGTGAGCTTACCTGTGCTCATACAGAATCTTGCAGCTTCTACTGACGATGATGCGAAATGCGTCAAAGTGTTGTACGCTTCCTGGCTGCTTTGTTTACAAGATTTATAACGTAGTTCTTCATAGTCAGTTTTGAGTCAAATTTCACCGCAAGGATATGAACTTCGTCCCCGGGTACCAACCCTCTCCTATTCGTTCTTTCCACCACCATGGTGCCTAGAGACGATCATCACGTATGTTTTCTCAGGAGCAAATATGACCTCCCTTCGTTTTCCCCAGGCTGATAAAGCTGTAAGCTTGTAATCGATGAAACCTAAAGCTGCTGGCATTTCCTCTCTTGGATAAGTAAATGTCTGAATACAGTCATCATGTGCATGCGATTCTGGGATGAGAGGAAGAAATTAATTGAGTAATACATTTCAATGCAATCGCCCAAGAGCACATCCCTGTGGAACACTGGCACCAATAGAATGTCCTGTTGACTCTGTTGAGAATTATGCTTAGAGATCTACATAGAAAAAAATAGTTCAGAGCCGGTGACTCCTAGGGAATGCAGTTTTTGCCAATAGTCCCTGGTGCCATACTCGGTCGAGAGCACAGCTGACTTTAGATTCATTTAGGTTTAACAGCAGATCATTAAAAGAGTGACCTTTTCTGAAGCCATATTGACGGTGACAGTGAAGCAAGTGGTAGTCGGGAAACGCTGTCATCTACCGTGAGATTATTTCTCTCAAGAATTTTACAAGTTATTGACACGAGTGACAGTGCTCTACAGTTGCTGATTTCCGATCTTCTCTTCTTGTCTTGTTTTGTCTTTGAACAGGAATTATATTTGCCTCTGTCCACAGAGGAGGTTGCTTACACTGTGCTAGACAGTGCTGATAGGTACGAGTTAGAGGTGACGCTAGCTGGTCTTCACATCTTCTCAACAATTTTGGACTCAGTTTATCAGGGACTAAACCCTTTTCTTGGTCCAGAGATTTAAAGAGAAGATACACTTCACCCTGCTTTATTGTCACCACTGACAACATTGACGCAGTGCTTGCAGCTAGCCAAGAAGGTTACTTTGCTGGATCAGGAAATTCCATCTTTGCAGCAAAGTGTTCGGCAAAGAGGTCAGCTTTCTCCTGACTGATAGTAGAGACGGTCTCATCCTGCCGATGTAGAGGTGGAATAATTTCATCATATGAATTACCTTGTTTATCCTTAACCAACTATTACTAGGTTTGGGAGCCCACTGTACCTGACACCAGCTTTCTTTTTGTGTCAGCCTGCCATCTAGAGATGGCCAGCTTTTGGATTTCTTCCGTTTGCCAACAGGCTTGCCTGTCAGATTTCTCTTATATATAGTGGAATGCCTCTTATACCATCTTTAAACCTTGTACATGTCAGAAGCAGCTTCTCCACAACAAAGTAGAACGAAGGCTGATCTGTAGGCTTCGTCGCATACTGCCGGTGAGGGATGTGTTCTCGTTTGAGATTAAGGATTTGTTTAGTGAAGGCATTCACTTTGTTGTCTGCATCACCTTGGAGAAGAGCATTCTAATCGGAGGAGGCGAACTTAGAACAAAGACCCGGCCAATTTCCTCTCTCTCTCTTTTTCTCATTTTTTTACACAGGGTTTTACAAGGTTAGGTTTAGGGTTCCTAACTTTATTTACAAACTAAGAGCTGTTACCTGCATCAGCTCATTTGAACATTGTTTTATTATTAAGAATTATACTGATAGGAAACAGAACGAACTTGATGCCATCTGTGGACCTGTGATTTCATTTGGTCTATTGATTTTATTTCGTTGATATCATTGTACTGTACGAACATGTTCCATACACGAGCCACCCTAGAAATAAATGATCTCAGATTAAGTGATGTTCTGGAGATGATACAGTCAGAGTGTAGTTGCTGTTCGCTGGCCGTCTTGTGGTGTAGAAACTCAATTCTCGCTGTCTTTGGAGTGTTGGCTTTGTTCATAACAGTAAGGCCACCTACATTCCTCCTGTGTTCGAAGTCTCTGCTAAAATGTTAGATCTGTCCACATCGGATCCAGACGAGAGAAGAGCCATCTTGTTCTGATCTCCATTTTGTCAAGTCTCAGATCAAACGAAGGGGAAGAGAGGTTTCAGAAATAGTGTCTAGCACAATATTTGACACATTACTCAACAAAGCTTTAAGTAATCCAAGATTCTCAGGCTTAGGTAACACTATCAGCGCTCAAATTGTCAATCTTAACTAGGATCGAGAATTATACCATGGACAACAACACGATACTCAGTCCATTTCTAGAACCCGGATATAAGAATAACTTCTTCTATGTCACTGCGGCAGATGAGATATGTAAAACAAACCTTAGCAATATTGATTGTGAACTGAAAGAAATTCAGGAGATAATTCTGCAGCTTAAGAACTCATAGAGTGAGCCTGGTGTCCTAGTGTCAAAACGATTGTAGAACTTAACGAGCTTAATTTGATAATTGTTATGAAGAAATTTCAGCCATTATTTCCAACAACAGCACGTCGCAGGCATCTGGTTGGGAATATTTTCCAAATCATAAAAAAGAACACCCAAAACATAAACGCTGGCATTCGTGTTATTATAAATATAAAAACAGATACAAATATGAATCAATGGTATTATTGGCCAAGGCATTAAATCAATTAGTTAACCTCCTCTTCATTAGAGAGTAAAAGATTAATCACCATTGGAGGGAACATCTACTCTCAACTCACAGGAATAACTTAGTTTCTGATAATGAGTTGATGTTGGTGTTCCTTAACTGTAATTCGAGAATTTATAATTTTAGCTGTTAGAGTAATATTAAAATATATATATATATATATATTACTCTAACAGCTAAAATTATAAATTCTCGAATTACAGTTAGGAACACCAACATCTATTCATTATCATATATATATATATATATATATATATATATATATATATATATATATATATATATATATATATATATATATATATATAGTCATAACATCTGGATGTCCTGGCTTTAAGTGAGACAAAGCTGAAGGGGGTAGGAGAGTTTCAGTGGGGAGAAATAAATGGGATTAGGTCAGGGGTTTCAAATAGAGTTAGAACTAAAGAAGGAGTGGCAATAATGTTGAATAATCAGTTATGGCAGGTAACGAGGGAATATAAATGTTTAAATTCAAGGATTATGTGGAGTAAAATAAAGGTTGGATGTGAAAAGGGGGTTATAGTAAGTGTTTATGCACCTGGGGAAGAGAGAAGTGTAGAGGAGAGAGAGAGATTTTGGGAAATGTTGAGTGAGTGTGTGGGAAGTTTGGAACCAAGTGAGAGAGTAATTGTGGTTGGGGATCTTAATGCTAAAGTGGGTAAAAATGTTGTGGAGGGAGTAGTAGGTAAATTTGGGGTGCCAGGGGTAAATGTAAATGGGGAACCATTAATTGAGCTATGTGTAGAAAGAGGTTTGGTAATAAGTAATACATATTTTATGAAAAAGAGGATAAATAAATATACAAGGTATGATATAGCACGTAAGGAAAGTAGTTTATTAGATTATGTATTGGTGGACAAAAGGTTGATGGTTAGGCTTCAGGATGTACATGTTTATAGAGGGGCAACGGATATATCGGATCATTATTTAGTTGTAGCTACAGTTAGAGTAAAAGGTAGATGGAACAAAAAGAAAATGGCAACAGTAAGTAAGAGAGAAGTAAAAATGTATAAACTAAGGGCGGAGGAAGGTAGGGTGATATATAAGTAGTGGGGGGGTTGAAGAGAGCTGGGATAGTTATAAAAATGCAGTATTAGAATGTGGGGCAGAAGTTTGTAGCTATTGGAGGGTGGGTGCAGGAGGAAAGAGGAGTGAGTGGTGGAATGAAGAAGTAAAGGTTGTGATAAAAGAGAAAAAGGTAGCTTATGAGAGGTTTTTACAAAACAGAAGTGTTAATAGAAGAGCAGAGTATATGGAGAGTAAAAGAAAGGTGAAGAGAGTGGTGAGAGATTGCAAAAGAAGAGCGGATGAAAGAATGGGAGAGGCTCTGTCAAGAAATTTTGCTGAAAACAAGAAAAAAAAATTGGAGTGAGATAAACAGGGTAAGAAAGCCTAGGGAACAAATTGATTTGTCAGTTAAAAACAGAGTAGGGGAGTTAGTAGATGGAGAGCTGGAGGTATTGGGTAGATGGCGGGAATATTTTGAGGAACTTTTAAATGTCGATGAAAAAAGGGAGGCGGTAATTTCATGTACTGGCCAGGGAGGTACAACATCGTTTAGGAGTGAAGAAGAGCAGGATGTGAGTGTGGGGGAGGTGCGTGAGGCATTACGTAGAATGAAAGGGGGTAAAGCAGCTGGAATTGACGGAATCATGACAGAAATGTTAAAAGCAGGGGTGGATATAGTGCTGGAGTGGTTGGTATTTTTGTTTAATAAATGTATGAAAGAGGGGAAGGTACCTAGGGATTGGCAGAGAACATGTATAGTTCCTTTATATAAAGGGAAGGGGGATAAAAGAGATTGTAAGAATTATAGGGGAAAAAGTTTACTGAGTATACCAGGTAAAGTGTATAGCAGGGTTATTATTGAAAGAATTAGAGGTAAGACAGAGAGTAGGATTGCAGATGAGCAAGGAGGCTTTAGAGTGGGTAGGGGATGTGTAGATCAAGTGTTTACAGTGAAGCATTTATGTGAACAGTATTTAGATAAAGGTAGAGAAGTTTTTATTGCATTTATGGATTTAGAAAAGGCATATGACAGTGTGGATAGGGGAGCAATGTGGCAAATGTTGCAAGTGTATGGAATAGGTAGTAAGTTACTGAAGGCTGTAAAGAGTTTTTATGAGGATAGTGAGGCTCAGGTTAGGGTGTGTAGGAGAGAGGGAGATTACTTCCCGGTAAAAGTAGGTCTTAGACAGGGATGTGTAATGTCACCATGGTTGTTTAATATATTTATAGATGGGGTTGTAAAAGAAGTAAATGCTAGGGTGTTGGGGAGAGGGGTGGGATTAAATTATGGAGAATTAAATGCAAAATGGGAGTTGACACAGTTACTTTTTGCTGATGATACTGTGCTTATGGGAGATTCTAAAGAAAAGTTGCAAAGGTTAGTGGACGAGTTTCGGAGGGTGTGTAAAGGTAGAAAGTTGAAAGTGAACATAGATAAGAGTAAGGTGATGAGGGTATCAAACAATTTAAATAAAGAAAAAATTGGATATCACATTGGAGAGGGGGATTATGGAAGTGGTAAATGTTTTCAGATATTTGGGAGTTGACGTGTCAGCGGATTTGTTTATGAAGGATGAGGTTAACCATAGAAATGATGAAGGAAAAAAAGGTGAGTGGTGCGTTGAGGTATCTGTGGAGACAAAAAACGTTATCAATGGAGGCAAAGAAGGGAATGTACGAAAGTATAGTGGTACCAACACTATTATATGGGTGTGAAGCATGGGTTGCAAATGCTGCAGCGAGGAGGAGGCTGGAGGCAGTGGAGATGTCCTGTCTAAGGGCAATGTGTGGTGTAAATATTATGCAGAAAATTCGGAATGTGGAAATTAGGAGAAGGTGTGGAGTTATTAAAAGTATTTGTCAGAGGGCTGAAGAGGGGTTGTTGAGGTGGTTTGGTCATTTAGAGAGATTGGATCAAAGTAGAATGACTTGGAGAGCGTATAAATCTGTAGGTGAAGGAAGGAGGGGTAGGGGTCGTCCTACAAAAGGTTGGAGGGAAGGGGTAAAGGAGGTTTTGTGGACGAGGGGCTTGGACTTCCAGCAAGCATGTGTGAGCGTGTTAGGAGTGAATGGAGACGAATGGTTTTTGGGACATGACGATCTGTTGGAATGTGAGCAGGGTAATATTTTGTGAAGGGATTCAGGGAAACCAGTTAATTGATTTAGTTGGACTTGAGTCCTGGAAATGGGAAGTACAGTGCCTGCACTTTAAAGGAGGGGTCTGGGATAGTGACAGCTGGGAGGGACTATTCTCAGCTGTCGTATCTGAGCGCCTCTGCAAAGACAATGATTATGTATGAGTGTGGTGAAAGTGTTGAATGATGAAAGTATTTTATTTTTGGGATTTTTTTTTTTTTTTTGGGTCACCCTGCCTCGGTGGGAGACGGTCGACTTGTTGGAATATATATATATATATATATATATGCAAAAAGATCACAGTAAACAGGTGATATCAAAATATGCAAGAAAACCACTATGAAAAAATAGAAGAATTCCAAGCGCTTTCGTGACTACTCACATTATCAAGGAACTATAACAGGAAACATGACAAGAAGGGCTTATATAAGGGGCGAGACTACACCTCACAGTCACATCACACTGACAAAGACTACACCTCACAGTAGCGTAACATCGCACGACTCTGTGAAGAGGAACATAAGAAAGTTCCTTGATAATGTGAGTAGTCACGAAAACGCTTGGACAAAGCACGCTAATAACAATTTTGTAATTAACTTATCAGATGAAATATTAGATAAAAATACAACTGCTGCTCTTGGTTTCGGTTTAAGTTTTGCAACTTCAAAAAAACTTAATAATGTTGAAATTGCAAAAGCCTTTAGAACACTTATCATCTGTGGACTGGGGTAATGAAGAGAGCTATCAATATGACAGTTTTCTGAACACTATACATGCTGCCCAAATAACATTTATCCCATATAAAGAAATTAGATCGAATAGAAATGACCCAAAATGGATGAATAATAGGCTCAAATATCTTTTAGGGCAGAAGAAAGGAGTTTATAGGCGTATCAAAAGAGGTGAGGGTCATCTTATGAGTCAGTATATTGACATTAAGAGGGACGTTAAAAAGGGGATAAGAAAAGCTAAACGGGACTACGAAATTAAAGTTGCTAGGGATTCGAAAACTAACCCAAAAAGTATCTTTTGAGGTGTATAGAACAAAAGTTAGAGATAAGATAGGTCCCCTTAAAAATAATTATGGGTATCTTACTGACAAAGAGAATGAAATGTGCTCTATTTTTAATAATTATTTTCTCTCGGTTTTCACTCAGGAAGACATTAATAATATCCCAAGAATTAGGTATTTTAGTGGGCCTGAAGAAGATAAATTATGTTGGTAAATTAGACACATATGCAACACTTGGGTATCTTTATTGAGGAAACGTTTCGCCACACAGTGGCTTCATCAGTCCATACAAAGGAGAATCGTGAAGAACAGGAGGAGTGTGAGGTTGTCGGTTCTCTGAACCATTCATTCACATCCTGTCTGACACTGCAACATCTTGGTATCTTAATACAGGGATTTCTTCGCTTGCCTATTCCTTGGGCACGACCTACTTCCACATTGAACAAATGTGACACCTCCTACTACTGCTGCACCTCTCCTGTCTACAGTATATAAGCTTCCTATGCTCATATGCTGTTATTCTATTCAAGATTGATGGACTGACAACATCGTCTGAAGATTGAGGGCCTGACAACCTCACACTCCTCCTGTTCTTCACGATTCTCCTTTGTATGGACTG